>NMRB01000614.1:24414-52407 GCA_002633025.1 Notospermus geniculatus
ATTTTGGTGAAAAATCCAGAAACAAAAAAGTTTTTTTTTGGACCTTTTTTCAACGACAGATTACGCAATGAAGAAGTGAATCTTGTGCAAAAACACTGATGCCCAGTTGTAGTCAACAAGATTTCTGACTTTATGCAGAAAACCGCATTTAAATTGGTTTGATGGTTTATGAGATATTTGAGATATAAGGTGTTGATATTAATACGAACAAGACTGTACACCCTTAATCAAAAGTAAATAGACAGCTACTAAATTCAATATTTCTTTTAATATTAATGAAACGCATTTTTTCTTTTTATACTCACTCATAACAACTGCTTCGGCACCTCTTTCAACCGAAATGACCCAGGTATACAGTTTAGTGACTTTTTGGGGAAAGATTGAAATTTTGTCAAAAAATGAGGTTTTGTATTATCGCCTTCGCAAAATCGAGAACCTGAGCATTTTACAGCTCTACTGTTTCCAGACACAATGATATTTTGAAATAAACAAATGAAGCTTCTGCAACCGAGTTATTGATGGTTTCTTACAGGCAATTTTAGGGTTTTCCACTTGCCAGTCTGACACCACATTCATAACCAACCAGTTGTGACGCGGCAAGGTCAGGGTCACGAATAATAATCGCTATTCACACTTGGCCTATTGACCGAGCCTTTGGAATTTCAGTAAGACATAATGTGAGTAAAAAAAAGGCACAAGTGGGCCCGGTGTAATGTTTTTCACTGCCCCCCGTTTGCCAATGCCCCCAAACAAAAGATTGACGGAATAAGCGGCAACGTGACAATGAGGGAGGCACTGATAAACATTACTTTCTGTATTTGAGTGTCCGCCGAACAATAAAGCGGACATTTTCATACGGGGGGCATTCTCACACATTACACCGGGATGACGTTCCCAGCTATAGGCGATTACCGCAGACACCTAGCCACAAAGCATGTTTGCCCGTTCAAAACTAAACTATAGTGCACAATACAATCAATAATAATGACGCAACGCAATCAATGTGGTTTGCCCCGAGCGTGTGCTTTGTGACAGAGAACTGCTGAATATTCAACACTTGGTCGGTATGAAATACGGAACAGCACGTCGAAGATCGAACTTGGCTAACCGAACAAAATCACTGCAAAAGTCCCTCTGTAACTTTGTCACCCCTATCCATGGGATCCAAAAGCTAGATTCTGCTCAGAAACAAATGTGCTTCAAGATGGCATAGGTGCCATCACCAACAAATCCCGAATAAAAAATCACTTTTTTTGATGAAAATTCAAACTTTCACCAAACAATCAGTTCAAAGGACAGGAAGATAATTTTGGTGTAAGAAGGTGCCAAAGCAATTGTTATCAATGGAAATAAAAAGAAAAATTGTGCCTCGTTGCTATATTAGGAAATATTGAATTTAGTAGCTGTCTATTTACTTTTGACTAAGGGTGTACGTCTTAGGTAGCGTTAAAGGGGCACTATCTATTATTCCGTCTCTATCCTGCGCTAAACATACCCGCGTTAAGCGACACCTAGACTGACGATAGGGAGATTAGGCCCTACGATGACGTTTATCTATTGTGTGGGTGTACCCAAACAATAAAGGTCGTCGTATGGCCTAACCGGTCTGGTCCATATGGTTACTTTGACTTGTAATGTTGTAAAACCATCATGGCGGACAATCTACCTACAACTGATGACGTAGAACCCAACTACACTGCACTTTATGCATGCATGCATAATACATTGGTAGTGACTAGCCAATCAGCGAAGCTGACCTCATTTCGAATCATCGAAATGAGGTCACTACAATGAGAATTGCGTTCCCTGCCAGACCCTCGGTCTGACGACCTCGGAGTATGACCGAGGGGGTGGTTGCGCGAGACTATGGAGAATGACGCAGTCACCACCGGTGGCGCAGGCTGTCGAAAAAAGTGGCAATACGGTGCCCCTTAAAGCGATGTACTCGCGAGGTTGAAAATGAAATCTCGTTCAACTATCGCGACCCACGATAGCTCCCCAATTTCATTCATAGCTGATGACGGGATTCTTGAAACTGATCTCGTGTGATTTCTAGCATCTTTGAGCCATCAAACTACGGTATCGTCGACGTTTTATACAACAAAACGTTCATGAAAAATCTTTCATTAATATTATTTCAATGAATTTGGGCGACAAAAATGTTTACTGCCGGGAAAATTTCAAAATCTCACGGGGATTTCCCAGAACGAGATCGACGGACTGACAACATTTAACATGGCGCCGAAAAAGCCGAAGTGTGAGGAGGAAGACCAGCGAATTCTGCGTCTATGCTGCAAGTTTAGCCAGATGGCGGCGTGTGAAGACAGAAAATTGTTGTAGCACTAAATGAGGATTTAGCAGTGTACCTCTGAACGTCGTTGACCCACGGCCAACACCATCCTGCGCATGTTCTTGCGGATGATTCATCGAATCGTCGCCCCATCATCCCGTCGGCATCCCTGTCACTCATGTCACTCTCCTCGCTGCTGATTGGTCATAGTAAATTCCGTAGTATAATAATGAGATGACCTACTTGGAATTTCATTCATAAATTGTAGTGCTGCCGCCATACGGGAAATAGAGGAACTATCGATGTGTAGTTACTGCAGAGCCCGCGTACATCGCTTTAAACTGCGTGTGGCGTTCCATGTCTCAGCTCACCCACTTGACTTGTATTCTGAAAGGAATATAGTAAATGCCACCATTAAATCGAATTTACTCGTGGCCTTGAATGATTGGTAACATTAATTGAATTCAGGGTCGGATCCAGCGTTGACAGAAGGGGGGGGGGCTAGCTCGACCGCGGTGGTGAGCACCGAAAGCGCATTTACGCTGATGACTGTTCTCTTTTTCTTCCTGTTCCATATGGTCAAAATGTGTTAGATTCGTCCATTTTATTGCAAGATGATCTTGATGGAATTTCCTCTTGGTCGAATACATGGAGATTGTGTTTTAAAGCAGAAAAATGTAAGGAGGTCATTTTTCAGTCAACTTATCGCAACAGGAGGCAGTTCCGTCAACTTCACCTAAATACTATTGACATACCAAGGGGACAATCACACAGGCACCTTGGCATTATTCTAGATTCTCGACTCACTTTTGATGAACATGTGTCAAATTTATTGGTTAAATGCAACACCTTATTAAATCCACTAAAATCTCTCACAGGCAAGCTGCAATCAAAACATCTAGAGCGACTGTATTGTTCTTTTATCTTACCTCATCTAGAGTACGGGTCAGTGGTTTTTGATTCTGCAAATGTTAGTGTGTTATCGAAATTGGATAGGATTCATTACCGGGCTGCATTGATTGTATCCGGATGTTTATGGGGTACAAATCAGTCAAAGGTTTTAAAATGTCTCGGTTGGATGACCCTTGAACAGAGGAGACGTGAGAAAAAACTCGTTTTGATGTATGATGTTGAAAACAACAGACTCCCTCGGTATGTCCAATATAATTTTCTACAGTACAGAAATCCTGTGAGAGATGCCCGTCTTAGAAACCACAGACCGTACATTCTACCACGAAATATGTCCTCTCGGTTTAGAAAATCTACAATTCCAAGTTCTATCAGTAATTGGTGTAATTTACCTCATGAAATTAAATCTCGGTACTCAAGGAATTCCTTCAAATACCACCTTCGAACATATATAAATGGTAAGAAGAATTACCTAGTTTCAACCAAATTAAATTTACCCAGAAAAATTGAAATTAGTTTAAATAGAACAAGATCCGATTTGATTTTCAAAAATCATTTATATTCTCATAATTTTGCCAATGTAATAGACCCATCATGCAATTGTGGTTATAGGAACCAGACAACCAAACATTTGTTTTTCCAGTGCCCTCTTGTCTTGGACTTCCGTAATGATCTGTTTCGTGACCTTGGTCTGCTGCCATCATCATTTTTGTTATATTTCAACCAAATCAGACGCATTGATGACAAGTTGCAGGTATTACTAAATGGTTCTGGAAACTTACCGCGGGATACAAACTTCAAAATTATCGAACGGGTGGGCCAGTTTATTTTAGATATCTGGACCTCTCTTAAAAATTAACATAATCAGTTATAATATTTCAGTTATGATACCTGGTTTTCTTCTTTTTCTCCTTCTTGTGTATCTAGCAACCTGTCATCAATTTAAGATTCCTGTCTGCACTGTACGCAACGTAACCTTTCTCTCTTGAATACAGTTGGGCCAATAATGCCTACGCCTTGGCCCATATTGTAGTATATGTACTTGTATAGTCATCTGTTCCTTAATAAAATTATATCATCATCATCATCACCGAAAGCGCGAAGCCGAAAAGCAATTAAATTTGACAATTTAAGTGCTTTTAGATGCATTTTCCTGGCATCTGAGAGCAAAATACTCGAATTTTAAAGCTGAACTAGATCGTTAAAAGCAGCGCACGGAGGTTTTAAAAAATAAGCCGCGCCATCACTTGTCAAACAAGTGCCCATCCGCCATGTTCCAAACGCCCGTCCGCCATGTTTTGAATGTCTCTCCAAACCCAATAGACTTTCAATGTCTGTGGTGGCGCCAGCGTATTCCAAATCCCATCGGCGAAGGAGTCGTGTCATGGCCTCGTATGAAAGTACACGAACACTGTACAGGGCAGTAGGCCTACATGTGGCATCAATGTAGGCATCACAATCACTGCAAACAAAACAAAGTAAACATTAGTTAGAAGGATAAAACGGGAAATAGGCTATACGCAGGCATTACGAAAATAAAAATTTAACTGTCAGTACATTCGGACTGGGAGCGGGCCGGAACTTTACACACGCAAACATTGTTGGAATGCACGGGGTGTCTTCCCGTATCGCCTTTTCCCAATTCGCCTTCTTTTTCCCACTTCGCCTTATTCTCATTTCGCCTTATTCCCATATCGCCTTTTCCTGTTTCGCCTTATTCCCATATCACCTTTTCCTGTTTCGCCTTATTCCCATTTCGCCTTTTCCCATATCGCCTTATTCCCATTTCGCCTTTTCCCATTCTGCCATTTCCCAATTCGTCTTATTTGGGATTGTCCAGATTTTACCTCTTTAAAAATGGACTAACCCACGTGCAGGCCTACTCGGGCCTTGATTGTGGGGTTTTTCAGTTGATTTTTAAAGATTCTTGTTGGGGGTTAAATTCATTCTATTAATTAGGCCTACTTAAGGATTTAATCAGCTCTTAATTAAGGATTTCTTGCTATTAATTCTTTAAATTATCTTTGAGCGGTTTAATTTCTTATAGGCCCACTGTAAGGCCTGAAATGGATTTCTTTTTATCAATTTTTTTCAACGCATTCCCAGCTTCCCATGGAGGGTGTATTGCCACTCTTTGGAAGGGCCTACATATGGTCTAAAGAAGAGAGAGAATATCTTTTGTCTTAAGTCTTTAATTCATGAATCTCATACAGTTCAAAATAAATGACAATATCAACAAATTAAAGCACACGAAGTCTAGTCCACTATTTGATAGGGGTGCACGTGACGTGCAAAATCTTGAGCAGTGTGACCTAAATAAATGGAACCGTCTCCAGTAGCCACACTAAACCGATAAGCAACACTGTGTCCTACTGACTTCAATTAGTTTTTAATAGGCCAAGGGTAATTGTTTGAATACCAGTTCCTGGCCCTACCAGTCCATTTCGAGAAATGCACGCCCACCAGGAATATGGCAATGTTCATAGGATTGTGCGTTGCTGTGCTAGGATTGCTGTGGACAGCAGCATTCGCTGAAGGTAGGAGGAATATGTAGTTTTTTCCCAAAAATCAGGCCCGGTGTAACGTTTTTGAGCGTTCCCCATCTGCGAGTGTTCCCCTTCTATTGTCTGACGGAATAAGCCGCGACTCGACAATGGAGGACACAGAGAGAAACGTGTCGATCTACTAGTATCTGCCAGTGTTTCCAGAACAATAGGGGGAACACTGACACACAGAAACACTGAAAAACTTTACACCTGATCCAGGATTGACAGTAAGGGGGGCTCGACGGAGGGGTAGCATGAGCGAAAGCACGAAGTCGAATTAAGTGCATTCAGACGCGTTTACCTGGCATCTGAGAGCAAAATACTCGAATTTTTATGTGTTAGTTTTTCTTGCTAAAAAAATAATCGCTCTGCCAAAAATAGGGGGCGTACGCCCCCACGCCCCCCCCCCCGGATCCGGCCCTGAAAATAAAACATTACTTGACACCAAAATTTGGCTCCTCTAACTTCCGTCATTCCGCCATCCGAAATCTTTTATCCGTTACAGCAGAATTTTTACATGAAGCAGTACATGAATACAGTACTTTGTGATTACACCATGCACTTTCCTCCATACCTTCCTTTTGATAGTCCCTTACTGCCCTCACTTTGATTGTCTCTAAACACCGCTCTGTCCGGGTTGCCACGATCACACTCCTACTCAATTATATTTGTTTAATCAATGCTGTTTTCATTTCATTAATTTCCCTCTTGTTGTATATATCTATATGTATATAACCGCCTGCAGTTCTATAATTTATAGTCTTTGTCTATCCTAGGGCCATTAATGCTTGTGCTTCGGCCCTCTATACTTTTATTGTACGTTTTCTTTCATAATAAATTACATTACATTACATTACACCAAATTCACTCTTGAACAAGAGGCCCATGGGCCTGGCGCTCAGCTAACATTTGATGCCCCGGTTTGATAAGGCACGTAAGGGGGACTGCAGTCTTAGGAAGGTTAGTGCATGTAGTTGGTGATGTCAAATTTCATTCACCAAATGTGCATGGTTGGATGGGAATAAGTCTGCTAATTATGATTAGTCCCGTACAATTTTGCCAAGAACGAATCACATTTTATTTTGGAAAGCATACGGTTTG
Source organism: Notospermus geniculatus (assembly GCA_002633025.1). NCBI lineage: Eukaryota > Metazoa > Nemertea > Pilidiophora > Heteronemertea > Lineidae > Notospermus > Notospermus geniculatus. Next base: position 31,261 of record NMRB01000614.1, read on the forward strand.
CATACATGAGTAAAGCAAGGTTCATTGGCACACGGAATTGGTCCGATTCAGGTCCGTAAAAAATCTATCAAATGGACTTCGGCGTTGTCGTATCCGGAAAACTAGGGGCAAACGGGCTGGAAACGGATCGGATCCGTGTGCCAATGAACCTTGCTTAAGAGAATAATTCGTTTGTGGCGAAGATTTCTCTGTTCTACGATTTTGACAGTTCCCCAATTGGGATTCCTGTTGTGTCGGCTGAGAGTGAGTTCTTCAAATTCAAGACACTTCCTTGCACCCTGCATCAGCGATCTGGGGTGCTTCGGCAAGCAGGTCGACCTGAAAATATAGTGAATAGAGTGGGAAGAGGTTATTATCTTAAATATTGCACATGACAGGCTTAAAATCCTTGGTGAATCGAGATATATGTCAGATACTTTATTAGACCACCCTTGATTGGGAAATTACCGGGAAATGGATTAACATTACAAGAAGTTTCGTGCGGGAGCTGATCTATTCTTAGATCACTGAAGTCATTCGATTCTAAAATTAGAACACAGTGGACTCGATGGACTCGCCTATTACAATAGCCATCGCGATGTCTGAGGCTTTCGCAGTCGAGGTCACGATAAGAATGCCACCGCCAAAATAAATACGGGCCAAATGGGCTTTATCAGGGGTTCCGGACGAGGCTTAATGCTGTTTTCGACTTTTTGAGGTGGGGAGTCCTTAAATTCAAGCTGGTGAATAGCCTGAATTTTTTGACGAACAACTGTCGCCCCTCTGAATAATGGACTAGTCCATGTCAGCACTGCAGGTTGAGATTTTCAAGACAAAAATGACGGGACAATGGCACAACCGATCAAAATGAAATTTTCACTGATGTCTGAAGAAATATCGAAGGCTTTGATATACGCTCGAACCAGATTAATTCCACCCCCGTAAATTGTTTATCATTGGGGAATCCCTGACACTCTGCTGTTTTTCGAGGGAATCCCCGATTTTTACCATTAAAATGGCATTCAAGAGGGTTTCAAAACAGGGATAATGACGGTGGAGGATAAAACCAGAAAAATCCCAGAAGCAGTATGGACGTAGAGAACATCCAAAACTTTCATTTCACGAGCGAACTGGTTTACGATCGCCACTCTGTTTCGAATAAAATAACTTTGATCAGCAAAAATACCGGGAAAATGCACTGCTTAACCATTTGGCTGATGACGTCATCACTCATGGAAGAAAACTTCTTGTAATGTATAGTATGAGACAATCCTTGGTATTAGACCCTTTGGGTGGGAAGGGGATAATACCACATGTAGGCCTTCATTCCTTCGTGAATTGATAAAAAGCTTATCAGACACCATGGGATTGGTTGGGAAGCAGTTTATCATGTAGAGAATTTTGGTGAATCGAGAGCTCTATGCCTGAGTGTACCTATAGACAGATTGCCAAAGTCGGCCATGTTGGACCAAAAGGCAATAACAAACACTGAATGTACAGTGAATGTACACCATTGATATACAGCATGTTTTAAAACCTGCAATTAACACAAAACGTTCATGAAAAGTTACAAAATAAACACTTCCTCAGCAATGCTATATACAGGAAGTCAACTTCCAGATTTTGCAAATTTTCGACCCCAACCGGGGTCTTCTTCAGGCTGGCACTTAGCAGTACAAGACTCTAGAATAGACTATTGAGTCTATTCTAGAGTCTTGTACTGTTAAGTGCCAGCCTGAAGAAGACCCCGGTTGGGGTCGAAAATTTGCAAAATCTGGAAGTTGACTTCCTGTATATTATCACGTTGTGTGTCAATTTTAGTGCTATTTCTCTCTTTGTATGCTCAGCAATGCTACATGTGTTATGAACCGTGCCCAGGCACAAATGTTTGCATATATTTCCCACAAAAAGTTTTAAAAGACTTTTATTATGCCTGTTATATGCCAAACCTCAGCTCCAGGTGTGTTGGTCCTATCCCACAGTGTAGAATCATAATGATTCACAAACCTGGACCCAAGGTTGGTTAAGCAATAAAAGTCTGTTTTTTTCTTTTCTGAATTACTATTTTACCAAAAGTAAGCCAAGGCTTAGTGCATATTAATGTATTATTACTGATGGTTATGTTATCTGAGATATTTTCATGTGGCAAACTTTTATGTTTTTGCACATTTTAAAACATGCTGTACATCGATGGTATACATTCACTGTACATTCAGTGTTTGTTATTGCCTTTTGGCCCAACATGGCCGACTTTGGCAATCTGTCTATTGACACCTTTCAAATGAATTAATCCATAATAAGGAGCTATAAAATCATCATTGCCATTCTTCTTGTTGGACTTTGACATGACTGTAATTCTATTTCTGCAACTTGTATTTTGGAACATGCCGAGCACTGGAGGCGTCGCACTTTGGCCAGACGTGTCTTCGGCAAAATTCGCGGCAGTCCTGGAATTAGGGGATTCTCCATTCTACACAACAATCTATAAAATAAAAAGTTTGCCCAGGTCAACGAAGAAATTGCCACATGAAAATCATCTTTGCATGCATTGATTTTTCATATGGGGAAGAGTGTGAGTTGTGGATATTTTGTAGAAATTTGGCTGATATTTCATGAGCACAGGTACAGTGGTTTTCGAGAATCGAGTGGAAGTTTATGGTCATGCCAATTGGTCCTTCTTCGTTCTCTCGCTTCTTTTATGTTTTTGCACATTTTAAAACATGCTGTACATCGATGGTATACATTCACTGTACATTCAGTGTTTGTTATTGCCTTTTGGTCCAACATGGCCGACTTTGGCAATCTGTCTATTGACACCTTTCAAATGAATTAATCCATAATAAGGAGCTATAAAATCATCATTGCCATTCTTCTTGTTGGACTTTGACATGACTCTAATTCTATTTCTGCAACTTGTATTCTGGAACATGCCGAGCACTGGAGGCGTCGCACTTTGACCAGACGTGTCTTCGGCAAAATTCGCGGCAGTCCTGGAATTAGGCTGATATTTCATGAGCACAGGTACAGTGGTTTTCGAGAATCGAGTGGAAGTTTATGGTCATGCCAATTGGTCCTTCTTCGTTCTCTCGCTACGATACATGACCACAGGCCTCTGACGTCATCAGAATCAACCCAGTGACCTGGATTCCAGGTATCTTACCAGACGGGAATTTTAAACTGGGTGTCCTTTAGGTTCCTAAAGGGTACCCAGTACGTACCTGGGTGCCATTTAGGGATACGCAGGTTGGACCTGGCTACCCTTTAGGGGTACCCTGGACGACATTCACCCTTATGGCTTCAGTACACCTGTAGGCCTACTGGTACTCTAATGATGAGTGCCCCTACCATATACGGGCCACGGAGTTCTTCTGTCGGAATGTTTTTTGTTGTTCGCTGCATCTCCCGCCATGGCTAAGACGACTCGTACGTGGGGTTGGATGTATTTCAATCCTGCTAATACATGTAATACTAGTATTCCATAGTAACATGACGGATGAGGTTTTTTAAATGAAGTATTGTTTTTGATGAATAAACACAAGGCCAATACAAGGGTACTCACGATATTCACGTCAGTACATATCACCGGCAATAGGTCGCAGCACCGCAGGCGTCGCGTGGATAGAGAACCAGTGAGTGAGTGTTTACAACTTGGACGTCTAGCTCCTTTAAAGGGAATAACGTATCATGAATTCATTGGTTTTCGTCCTTACCCAGCAGCAGCAGTAGAGTCTGAACCCTGTAAAAAGCCTTAAAGGGAATAATGTATCATGAATTCATTGTTTACATTCAACATTTGTACACATGGATGTTTATTAGGTATGCTATTTTTAGCTCACCTGGCGTGAGCTTATGTCGTGGGTCTGCGTCCGTCGTCCGTCGTCGTCCGTCGTCGTCGTCCGTCGTCGTCCGTCGTCCGTCGTCGTCCGTTAGCAGTGTACAGTCTGAACCCTGTAAAAAGCCTTAAAGGGAATAATGTATCATGAATTCATTGATTTTCGTCCTTACCCAGCAGCAGCAGTACAGTCTGAACCCTGTAAAAAGCCTTAAAGGGAATAATGTATCATGAATTCATTGATTTTTGTCCTTACCCAGCAGCAGCAGTACAGTCAGAACCCTGTAAAAAACCTTAAAGGAGCTCGACGTCCAAGTTGTAAACAAACTGGTTTGTTTACAAACAGTGGCCAGCAAACTAGTTTTATTCCTTCGTGAAGGTGGCAGCACCAGTACGCCCCGTGATCGTTAGACTGGTGCCCGGTCCAATGTAGCTCACTCACGATATTCACGTCAGTACATATCACCGGCAATAGGTGGCAGCACCGCAGGCATCGCGTGGATAGAGAACCAGTGAGTGAGAGTTTACAACTTGGACGTCTAGCTCCTTTAAAGGGAATAATGTATCATGAATTCATTGTTTACATTCCACATTTGTACACATGGATGTTTATTAGGTATGCTATTTTTGGTTTTTGGGACATTTCAACCCACCGATTTGAATAAATTCAGCATTAATAAAAAGGATGAATGGCATGGCACCTGCAAATCAACCTGACCAAGAATGACTGAACATAAACAGAAATATACAATCCGTTTCGTAGCCCGTGAAAAATCTGGGATACATTCACATGTCCTTTAAACTGCCATTGTGACTTGTGGTCAGGACCGTTTATTCACTAAGTGCCTGAAGGAAACTGTGAAGAACCCGGGGATTCCCGGTTTTATGGGAATTCCAAGATTCCGCATATACTCTAGTTTCATAGATTTAAGACCGGTTCTGGATATTCAAGCCACGCCCATTCTGTATAACTTTGACCTCATGGTTCGAATCCATGAATAGACCTGACCATGTATGATTGATGTCTTGCCTGCCCCTTTGTGCTATCTTTACATCACAATTCGTAAGCAATGCCTGGATAACCGATGCTGAATGAGTAGGCCTACCGCACTCACTGACCGTGGGTTTTGCATAACGACTAGCACGGATAATACCTGAGTCACAAATGCAATAGCCGCCGGAGGATATCTTGACATCGGCGGTTTTTTGCGACGTTGCGGTCTGGGACGGATTTTCCCACATATCTTTCACATATCCTTGAATAAGATGGTTTTCGACGGGCGCCCCCCGTGGGACACTGGCCAGTAATCGGCCGATGTCTGTCGGATTTTGTTCCGACGACTTGAAAAATGGTTGGCAGATACCGTCCAGTCCCCACCTATGTCCCAGCGGGAAGCGGTCCGCTGTCCGTCCGGCAATCGGGTGATTTTGTAGATCGGCCGGACATCCGAGGGGACTCGGTCGCGCACCTGTGGGTGGCTGGCGGGATACCTGTTGGACTTCGACCAGTGTCCGGAGGATATCAGGGCTCTGGGTGACGGCCAAAAATCGTCTCCGATCTACTCGGTGCCTGGCGGGGGGCTGACGGGTGGCTGGTGGGTGCCCGACGGGCGTGTCAAGGATTATAAAGGATCCCCTAGCGAGCTGGGTTTCAGCCGGTACTCGCCGCAAGAATATAACTCCGAGTTATTTTCTTTCGATCACCCTAGCGGCGCGCTACCGAGCTCAGGACACCGGTAGATGCCCTCGGGCGATCGGCCGGCCGCGAAATTTTTTTTGCAACCCAGTTCCGGATAGACAGTTCTTCTCATTAGCATACCAACCAATCAGGTGCCATTGTCTTAAGACATTCTGCCATTGACAAGATGGCGATCCACATTTGCGATTTTTGTTCGTCGGAAGAACCTGACAAAAGTTCGGAAATTACTTCCTTTTCGGTAAGAGTTCCTTAATGTATTTTGTCTACGAGTAGCAATGAAAGATTATAGATCACACATTAGGGGTAATATCCCCCAAAATCAGTAATGAAATTAACTTGCAAGCAACTTTTGTTCGCCAGTTTCGATCCTTTTTTTTCATACCGCGATAAGTTCACTATACATGCAGTAAACGTGTGCTATGTATGGTGATTCCGCATTCTGCACTTGCTTGTGTACCTATCGTATGTACGAAAAGTGAACGTCGTTTGGATCGATCACTAAAGTGCAGTAGCCTAATTTGAGTATTACGAGGCCTAGATGTACACAGTGTGTAACCTATAAGCGTATTAGTGATTTTGTATGAATAAATGATTTGTGCTCCCTCGTCTTTCTGTAAATTACAGTAGGCCTACGCTAGACTAGGCCTACATGTACAAATATTGAAATTGGGAAGCTGCCTGCAGCCAGCTGGTCACCAGACCCTAACTCCTAGCCCTCGCCCTCTTCAAAATTCTCATTTACAACTCGACATCATTTTTATTTCAGCAAATTCTACCTGATGACCACGACTATTGTTTGTGTGAGTTCATTGACAATCCTGATTTGGGGCATGGCTTTGACATCACTCTTCATCTTCCCATATCTACAGAAGAAGAAGCAAAGTTATGGTTGAAGTCTTTCCAAGAGAAGACTTATACAACTTATCGTGTTCTGAAAACTGGGGGGTGTTCAGGGGAAAAGATCAAGTTCAAAGTAAGTATGGTGAAATGACATATGACTTAACTTAGAAACTAGGTAGAAATTGTCATTCTGCTCAGCCATCTGCACAGTTTTGAAGTGTGCATGTTTTATACGGTATGAAACAATGATACATGTACAATTGAATTCTGTTTTAGGAAAACAGATTGGTCATTACCTGTTAATAATTTTTTTGTTCACCCGCATGCAGGTTGATTACCGTTGCCAACACAAGACCAGAAAAACCAAAGGGCAAGGGCCACATAGTGGGAAGATAAGAACACTGATTGCACAGCTCAGTTGCAGATAAAAGTGAAGAATGCAAGTTTCTTTAATGCTGATGGGCATAAAAGGAAGTGTCGGTAAGTTAGGCCTGTATAAAGCAGAAGTTGTGAACTGCCCATGTTCATAATTATAAGGCAAGGCCATTTTGAATTTAAAACGGAGGTCCATTCCTTAGTCATCTGTCATTGTTCACTGAGTTTCGAATTATCTTCTTTTTTTACTTCATGAATTTCAGGTCTGGTGACCCACATCTGCCCGATTTTCCGATGATGGTCAAAATCAAGTTTCGGCATAATCACCCAATCATGGCATCTGACGTACTCAAACACAGAGATGTTGCAGAACCAACCAAACAGAAGTTTTTGCAATTGTTCGAGAATGGTTACACACCGTCAAAAGCATTAGAATTGCACAAGTTTGACCTTCAAGTGGAAGATGCAGAACAGTATGTGATCAAAAGTGGAGACAGAGCCATATGTCCTGATCTACAGTACTGCTATAGGTAAGAGTCTTTGTTTTCACTGTGAACTCAAGTTTTTAACCCACACGAAGGTTATAATTATAAGGCACATCAGATCAACCCAGATTTATTTGCTACAAAACCAGCTGAAAACCCCATTGTTGGTGCTCAGCATTCATTTATTTTTCTGCTTTATTCTAGGTTGTACTATGCTACATTCAAGAAAGAATATGGAGAACCAAGTGGGGAAATGGTCTTCACAAAGCTTGAAAAAAGACTTGCTGAACTGAACGAAGGATTTGGCGAGAAGTGTTTGGACATGACTGTGGTGAATAAGAACCAAGCGGCCATCGGTATTGTGACACCGCTGATGAAACGTGTTCACCAGCTTATCAGACCTGCCAGCGAACTGATGTTCATAGACTCTTCTGGGAACATGGACCGACAGGGGTGTCGTGTGTTTCTTTTATTGACTCACAGTGTCGCTGGGGGAGTGCCCCTTGGTGTGCTAATAACAACATGTGAAAATAAGGACACTATCCAATCTGCGCTTCAGGTTTACAATTCACTGCTCTCTGAGGCATCATACTTCGGGCGAGGTGGTAAGTTGGGACCTGAAATCATCATGACGGATGATTGCTGTGCAGAACAGCAAGCACTACAGGAAGTCTATCCTGATTCCACCCTGCTGCTCTGTGTGTTTCACATCTTACAAGCATTCTGGCGTTTCTTGTGGGAGTCAAAGAATGGTGTAAAGAAAGAGGATCGTCCAAAGCTTCTTGGGATTCTTAAGAAACTGGTCTATTGTGACACAGTAGAGCAGTTGGAGGAGGCTTATGAGGAGGCTCAGAGGGACCAAACTTTACAGCGGTATGAGAGGGTGCAAAAGCACTTGGGTGGTATTATGGGCCGAAAAACAGCATGGGTGCTTTGTGTTACCGCACAGACCTTCCCATCCGCAGGAACAACACGAACAACTATGCTGAAGCAGGAATGAGAATCTTGAAGGATCAGATCCTGCAGCGTACAAAGGCGTACAATGTGATTCAGTTAGTTGACTTCGTCATCTCTCGGCTTGAGACATACTACGAGCGACGATTGCTGGACATTGCCAACGACCGTTTGGACCGTGCGCTACAGTCCCGTTTCCTTGGGAACATAAACTTGGGCTCAAAGATTGACCAGAACCTCATCAAAAATGTCGATGCCAGTCTCTATGAAGTGCCCAGTGAGAAGGATCCAACTGAGACATACACTGTGGATATGTCTGTTGGAATGTGCTCTTGCAAGATGGGAAATACTGGTGAGTATTAATGTCTTGTCAGTGTTGGTATGCATCCAGTGAGATACGCATTTCTATTCACATATGTAGCCTGGTGTTAAAAAAGTACTAAGTAATAGTCCCATTACTCTTCTCGTTACAGGTGGTCCCTAATGATGGACAAATGGTCTAACTACCATGCGTCAAAAATTGGCGAACAAATATTGGAGGATCACGGAGTAATTTACAAATATCCGGTGGTTAATAACTTCTGACCGAGATTATACATTTGCAATGTAAAAAACAACGTCAACGTTAGTGTTACCGTTACCGATCTCTCCAACTCGTTATTCTCCTTGTAGATAAAGCACATAAACCATGTACCACATCTTTCGTTTCCAGGTGGCGTATTTTTGCTAGAGCAGCATGAGCACACACTATACAAAAATCTGATGAAGAACTACCAGAAATGGGTGCGACCTGTGTACAACACTTCTGATACTGTGAAAGTGGGATTTAGCTTGACTCTCCAATCCATATTAGAAGTGGTACGTGAATTGGCGACACTACAGGGTGTTTCAAAAAAAGTTGTCATCTCTAAAACATCTCCTGGAACCCAAACCAGTGAATATTTTTGGCTCAGATTTGGTATGTTAAGGGACGGTACCAGTCCAACAAAGAATTTCTTGCAAAGCCACTGCGAGCCTTTGTCAAGCAATCAAAGAAATTGTCTACTGACTCGGCCTTGGCATCTGCTCTACATTGCTTTGGCAAGTATACTGGTGTTGCTGAAGCTCTTGGGAACAAGAACAAGAAGAAAACGCTTGTTGGTGCAAAGTCGATTGGCGTACAGCCTACTGGAAGGGCACGCAGGAAAATGGTAGGCGGAGGACGAAATAGAATTGGATCTGGGCGACCATGCAAAACAAAAGTCCAGTCATCTGGTGTCACTCCGTTCTCTTCACAGGTAATGCCAAAATACAAAGCGCCACACAAACTTTCTACATGTGTAGAACGCAACCAGACACTTGGCAAGACTCATTCTGCCAAGTAAGTTTGAAGTCCCACTCTATTGAATTTTATGATATTTTCAAAATGTTAGGAGAGTGCACATAGATCTTGAAGGTCACCAGAATGCTTGCCAGATACGTACATGTACTTCAGAGAATCAAGGCCTAGTTTTCAGCGCACATTGAAAAAAGTCCATTGACAAGGGGCCTGTTTCATTAAGTGACTTTAAGGTAATGGTACCTTTAACCAAATGGAAAATGCATTGAGTTATTGGTACCATTAGCTTAAATTCATTTTATTAAACGGGCCCCAGTGCGTTAACTTTATGCAAGAATACAAATCTTGTTAATAATCTCTTGCAATTATTGATTTGTTTCGTGTACGCGCCGAAAAAACAATTTGTTTTGTAGTGTACATTTGAGATGTTTGATTGCGGTAAATATATGAATGAAGATATATATGAAAGTGTTCTAATTTCTCTTGTTCAGTTCTTGCAATCCGCGGAGGTATGCTGAAATATTACATTTGCAAGTTGTTTAAAAAATTGCACCATTATGGGACCCTGTAGGATGTCACTAATAGATGCAAGTATTATAAAGTAAACAAGTGCACGTGGTTGCGAAATATAAATACACGTGGTTCACAGTCGCTTAGCATATTGGGAGCAATCTGATTGGTTTATGCTAATGAGAAGAACTGTCTATCCGGAACTGGGTTGCAAAAAAAAATCGCCGGCCGGCAACCCGTCATTTTCCCTATTTTTCAGCCCGTTCGGGCGTCGCAAACACATCCTTTGCAGAATCGGTGGAAATGTGACTGGGGTTTAACTAGGCCCACCAGTACGCCTATACGGGTGTTATTTGTTGAACATTTCTGTGAATTACCCTGTTACGTAATGGTCCCCGAATGACAAAACCCAACGGAAAGTTAATCAATCGCACGGTACAGAGACTGAACCACAAATAGCAATCTGTTTATCCGTACTGACAACCACGAGTCACTTTCAACCCACCAGCACGAGTAGAAAATGTGCGCCAATGAACAACAAGAGACCGTGGCCTATTCACGCTGTCCTGCAAGGGGGCGGTCACAGGCACTTATAATGAACCGGTCTTAAATCTATGAAACTAGAGTATTAACCATATTTGGTAGAGTTGTACAGCGCACCTAGCGGCAAATGAGGAACTAATGACGATGGTGTATGGAAAAAATCCTCGTGCTGCCGCCTTGCGGCTGGTTCCGGGATCACTGCGTCTAGTAGCATGCAGTCTCCCACTTTTTGGACACTTAGTGAGGGGTATCTGGGCTATTGCAGTGTTGCGCTTCTGAGGTGCGGCAAAGATTTCTAATGTCATGTTCCTTCGCCGCGATGCATATCCCGAGGTTTCTCACTCCGCTGACGAAAACAACGCTAAAAACGCTATTTCTGACGTACAATCTCGGTCAGAAGTTATTAACCACCGGATATTTGTAAATTACTCCGTGATCTCCCAATATTTTTTCACCAATTTTTGGCACATGGTAGTTAGACCATTTGTCCATCACTAGGCGTAATGATTTTTCTGATTATCTCAGACTGCTGCTCGCTGGACTTGAGAGCAGAGTGCAAAAATCCCAACAAAGTTGCCATTTTCAAGTTAAAAAATCAAATATTTTGAAAATTTTGATGATGGACATGCATTTATGCAGGCACTGGGAGATTTTACAGGTGAAAATTTTCGGGAATTGCGGAGTTTCCGAAAATCTCAATCTGACCGGCAAACTTCGAACAGCGGTAAAACAGAAGTCAGCCTATTGATCAGAAAAATCTTTACTCCTAATGATGGACAAATGGTCTAACTACCATGCGTCAAAAATTGGCGAACAAATATTGGAGGATCACGGAGTAATTTACAAATATCCGGTGGTTAATAACTTCTGACCGAGATTATACATTTGCAATGTAAAAAACAACGTCAACGTTAGTGTTACCGTTACCGATCTCTCCAACTCGTTATTCTCCTTGTAGATAAAGCACATAAACCATGTACCACATCTTTCGTTTCCAGGTGGCGTATTTTTGCTAGAGCAGCATGAGCACACACTATACAAAAATCTGATGAAGAACTACCAGAAATGGGTGCGACCTGTGTACAACACTTCTGATACTGTGAAAGTGGGATTTAGCTTGACTCTCCAATCCATATTAGAAGTGGTACGTGAATTGGCGACACTACAGGGTGTTTCAAAAAAAGTTGTCATCTCTAAAACATCTCCTGGAACCCAAACCAGTGAATATTTTTGGCTCAGATTTGGTATGTGGATAGGTCTGGATGTACGGAGGAGCTGGAGAAAATTTGGCTCCGACCGGTTCATGCGTAGATGAAAACGAGGCCTCGGACTGAGAAGGTGCAAAATGCAAAAAAAACAAAGATCAGAAAGCAATGAAACATTTACAACGTATTTCATTTGTTGCGTACAGAATTTGCCAGGCATGCCATGATTACTGGAATCTACCTTCCACATGGCCAGCATGGTCCCTTCAGAGTTCCCTTCAGCCCAATCGTTGAAATGTCCTCAGTGCATTTACATCATCATGGTTCTTTTATTGTTTTGGAGGAAAACTGCATTTCGGACCCTTTTACTTTTAGGGTCACCGTTCCGTTATAACAAGCCATCAACATACGAACATTACATAAACATTATGAGTATGTCTATACCTAACAGCTTACAAAATCTGAGCCAAAAATATTCATGGGCTTGGGTTCTAGGAGATATTTTAGAGATGACAACTTTTTTTTGAAACACCCTGTAGATTAGTGACATCTCAAACCAATAGCCACATGCAAGCTGTCATCAAATACATCAGGACTGGTGCACCGACATACAGTGGAACCCCTCAGTTCGACCACCTCTCTTAATTGACCACCCCTCTAAATCGACCGATTTTTGCCGGTCCCAATGAAATCCTTCATCACATTTTCCATTAGCTAAGTCGACCACCCCTCTACCCCGACCGCGACCACCCAAATGCTGGGTCCCAAGCTTCATTTCAACCTCTCTAAATCGACCACGACCACAGAAGTAGATAGATCGAACATGGGCTCTTTCGAAAATGTTCATGTACATGGATTACCTCAGTCAGAATATGGAGATGGTCAGAATGACATTCATGGCCACAAGACCATTAGCCAAGCCAAGCTTCCAAGATGTAAGATTTTGTAAAGGTCTTCATTTGTAATTATGGCTGATGACTTAGTTTAGCCAAACAGAGCAATTTGGATGATTCCTGGCCATAATTCAACTTTGAATCCTCATAATCGAAGTCCATTGGCATTTTTTAGTTAAACTGGGCAATTTGGATCAAAGGAAATGTCGCTAATTTTCTGTATATCGGTTAATTAGTGGTCACCTTAGTTGCTAAATCATGTGATCAAAGGGCCCTGAACATGTTTATGTCCACCTAACATGCCTAAATCTCAAATTCAGTCCGTTCACTAATTAAGAGGCATATGGTATAAGCATCCAAATCAATCTATTCTGTATGAATACTACACCCCCTGATCTCAACCTGGCTAAAGCGACCACCCCTCTAAATGGACCACTTCGCTCCGGTCCCATGGGTGGTCGATTTAGAGGGGTTCTTTCTCTCTTTTCAACTCAAACGTATTTTGTGGGGAGAGGGCACCAAGTAAAGCTGAAAGGGTAAATGTCGTCCTGGGTATACACAAAGATTACCCAGGTTCTCAATCTTCACTAAAACAATACCCTGGGTGTAGTTTCGGTAGCCGTACATCACCCAGCGTCGTAGTATGACACCTGGATTCGAGGTTGTCTCGCCCGTGGTCACGTGACAGCCTGAAGAATGTCATTAACAGCTACACTCAACAAGTACAGCAACGCGAGACCGCGAGATTCCACGGGATATCTAAATAGGACTCGTTCCTAGGCACCGATTGCGGATGCTGGGTGATGTTCGGCTACCGAAACTACATGTACACCCAGGGTATTGTTTTAGTGAATACTGAGATCCTGGGTAATCTTTGTATATACCCAGGACGACATTTACCCTTTCAGCCCAAGTAAATGTCGCGGAGGTTATATCCACGGATTAAAACGTAGTTTTCGTTTCAGAATGAACATGCTGCAACAGTAGAGTACAATACACTCTGGATCATGGTGGGTATTTTACTTTTTTCCATAGAACTTTCCAACAGAGATGGTGGTCTAACAGTTCTCACCATATGACGTCAGAAGCTTAATACCATGCGGACCATTACGTCATGTGAGAGAACTAGGTCGCCATCTTTGTTGGAAAGGCCTGTGATGAGTAACCATCTGGCCAAAATTAGGTCATCACCATGGGAATTTGCTTCCAGAATGATAGATGATTGGTTCTCCCATCCCCATCCTCCCACAGCAGGGGTTTTACCTCGCTGCTCTTCATCCGCTCACACAAACCCCTGCCGACATTCGCCGGAATCCGTGGAGTATTAAAGCCATTCCAGCAAATGTTCATCCCACCATCTCATCCCAAGTTGGCCGGTGATTGATACACATGAACTACGCAGGTTTGAACAAAGCTGACCCAGGTCAACATGAAATTACTCCCTCGGCGTATCTGTTTGGCGACGTGTGGCCTGAGAATGATATACATTCTGAGCGATGAATGTAGGGTAGGCTGAACTCATCTTAGATTGAATCCAGCGGTGTAAATAGGTTAATTGTCGGCCTGGGTCAGCGTAACCAATGTCAGCTGCTTGGCTGTGAATATTACAAGGGCCGTTATACGTGTAACTGATCTCTAGTTAGGGTGAGGTGGGGAAGGTGAGGTACTTCAGCACTGTGTTGTGCGTGACACTACGAGACAATCTACGTGTAATGCCTGTCATCTTAAGGTGACTCAGAATGGCGTTCGCTGATTGGGCGCATTTTCTCGTGCGCCAAGTACCCCAGCAAATCATGCGGATTTTCTCAGGGGTTTGTCTGCGGTGACGAAGGGAGCGAGCAGTAAGAACACCTGATATTCTCAGGATGCCCATCCCCGTGACGATGACCTAATTTTGGCAAAATTGTTCCCAGCAAAACTCATCTAACGGTATATCTTGCCGTTCGCATCTTCGATGAGCAAAGGCCGATCTGCTCACCACAACGTTACACCGCACATCACCCTTCGAGAAATAGACCAGTCGGCGGCGTATCTTGGCACCATGCCAACTTTACCGGTCGACCAATCATATGACACTTTATATCGGGTCTTCGGCGACAGCTATTTGTACCATGATTCAAATTTTACAACACCGATTCTGATTGGCCTCTTCTTCTCGATACGCCGTGGACCGGTCACTTTCTCGAAGGGTGATGTGCGATGTAACGCAGTGGAGAGCAGATCGGCCTTCCATTATCGAAGATGGCCGTTCGTGGTTTCAAAAATCCTCTAGATATCACAATCTATGCAAACTGTCAAGACAGACAGCCGCAGAACGCCAGTGACCTACCAGTGGCTGGTAAGCAGATACACACAGTAAGACTCATGCGAGCCTATACCATGAATTTGGGTCATCTTGGCATGAGGCTGATTGAAGGTGTTCTTCAGTACGATCATGTGAGTACCAATAGGGACTTTTTTTGGAATTTAGCGAACACTTTTGGCCTGAAAGCTGCTTTCTTCTTCAGGATTGGAAGGACATGTCACTGGACTGGAACAAAACTGAATATTTCGGTATTGACCAAATTAACATCCCGATGGAACAAATCTGGTCACCCGATCTTATGGTCTACAACAGGTATGCACAAAAGCATGCTGTGGTTCACTGCCTTGAGGTGCAGTAGGCCTACAGTAACAGTAATGTTCATCGTCGCTTCACCGGTGCCGTGGAATCTAATGCAAATACATGTATTACCAACCCCAACCCCCTTGCATAGGATACCTGTACCCCTAAATTGATGCGACCCAATAAGTTGCACTCTATATAGACTTTTTCTGCCAACTCACTGTGCAAGTGGTTGATTTACCGTAGCAAGGGACCACTGGCGACGAGTGTTAGCATAAAGGAATCGAACATAAAGGTTCAACTTACACTCAATGTAGCATTTTATAAATGTGGACAGTATTCCTTTAAACCTCAACAGATTTTCATTCTGACTCTTTCATATGGTAGGCAAGACCCTTCTGCATGTTTAGTGCTAATTTTGTTGAATTCAGACTAGTTGATCTTATGATACGGAAGGACAGAATTAATGAGAACCCCACGAACGATGAGAGCGTAGGGTCATCTGTGAACAATTGAATAGGCTAACGTACACTTGCACATGGAACACTAATTGTGCTGAAAAATAGCTCTGTTACCCTCAGAAATGGAATTCAGGGCATCAAGTTGACAGATTCACAACCATAAAAAGTTGAAGGACCTGACTATTATAGACTGGTTCCCGTCTTTGGCTGCACTCACGTTCCGCTATTCAAAGACAGGCACGGGGTACCAGTGTTATGACGTGACGAGCTATATTTGTTCGGGGAAAACCCTTTCCGTTATCCAAGATGGCGCTGTGGTATTTCGTGGTAAGTGAACAATTTGGTGGAAGCCGAAGCAGTTTGAGAGCCTCAGAAGTGGATTACATCGTATTTCGGAGAATTTTCATGGCTGTTTTGATTTGCACACACACTAGGCACAAATTCTGAGTACTTTCTAGGTGTTGAGCAGGCCTTGTGGACTAGGGGACTTATCCTCTCGCAAAACCCTGTTCGTTGGCCATCTCCTGATAGTAGGCCGACTCCTATGCACAGATGCATGCTGCTCAGTGTGATGTCTTCTGCCGTGGAGATGGGCCAGGATTGGAATCATATACAAGAAACCAAGAATGGATGGGGTTCCATGTGTTTATTCATTTCTATTACTGCTCCCAGGTGGCAGCACCATACAGACAGCATCACAGGCAGGTTGACAGACTGCTACCTACAGTACACAGAACATCACAGGTCATCTGATGTACCAAATACACTACACTCCTCCCCTTTTAGTTTGGAAACTTGGAAATAGGCCTACTCATACTAGCAAACCCAACTAGAGTACAAACTCAAAATGAAAGCAAACTTTTACACTTTCACAAATCCAGGAAACCAGAAAGAACCAGTGTCACACTGGGCCGTATTCATAAAGGGTGTTTAGCCTAATCAGCGTACAAATTCTGCACTACACAGGTTAAAGGCCTAGAAAACTATTGTCTGATTGTCTGTATGGTGCTTCACCAGAGGCATTTACCCGCAGGATAATCACACGCGTACAACTTTCCTGCGTCTAAGCCCAAGAGGACAAAGGAAAAGTTAAACGATCAGGCAGGCTTGTCTAGAATTTGCCCAACACTTTCTTTTGTGCTCCCACACTGAGCCGCAAGAAAGTTAGACGCGTGTGATCATCTTGAGGGTGAATGCCAGAGATCAGGCAGCATACAGAAGGCATAACAATAGTTTTCTAGGCCTTTAACCTGTGTAATGCAGAATTTGTACGCTGATTAGGCTAAACACCCTTTATGAATATGGCCCACTAAGTTTTGTTGACCAGGTTAAATTACATGTATCTAAACTAAAACATGTCCCATACTGGCTTGTACACCAAAAACAAGGCATACCCGTATCGGGCCTTAATCTCTGAACAGTGATAGCCTACACAGTGATTATTCACCAAATACACATGATTCTCAAATTACAACAGTCCTGATAAGGTCTTTCTCCATCGTGAATGTCACATCACGTACACCTACAAATCCAATTTCACCACTGGTTTCCTAATACGACTTGAAACTCTACGCTCAAAAGTTGGAGCAGAAGGAGGAGACTCCACCACCGGAGTTTTAGGCACAACAACTGGAGTGTTAGGAACTGGAGACAAAGGTGGTGTCGTCTCAAGGTTGGGTTGCACCAGATTTCCTCCGGGATCAGGATCTAGAACTCTAGCTCCACTGACAGGCTCAGGAGACACACTCAAACCAGAAGAAACACTGTCTTTCGGAAATGTAGGCACAACCATGGGACATGCTGGACCAACTGGAGAAGACAAAGTCTCCGGAGTGTTTTCACTCTTCTTTCCCTTGAATTTAAGCATGTCATCAACATGGATGTGCTTCAAATTTCTAGCAATTCTAACTAAATAGGAGGCAGGTCCCATTCGCTTGACTACAGTTCCGAAAGACCACTTGTCTGGACCACTCAAATGATTTTTCACAGTTACAGTATCATTGGGCTCAAATTCACGGTATTTAACCCTATGCTTGTCATGATGAAATTTCTGCTGGGACTGCTTGTCCCTGACATGATCTTCTAAATTTGGAATCAACACATCAAGCCTAGTACGCGCTTTACGACCTAGGAACAACTCAGAGGGTGTCTGACCAGTTACGGAGTGTGGGGTATTTCTATACCTGATCAAGAAATTTGCCAATTTATGTTCAACAGACAATTTCGGGCCTGAAAAAGTAATCAGAGTGTTTCTCCGCAAAATCCACATGCACTCTCTGGAACACACGGGTGGGCCACGTCCAGGGCTGTAGCGGTGCCACTGGTGGGCTCTTGCGCACTGCCTGACAGACTTCACAACCGTTGATCATACTTTCAATTTCACTATCCATACCCGGCCACCACATGTAACCTCGAGCAATGGCCTTTGTAGCCACAATGCCCTGATGTACCTCATGCAATTAACGTAACAATCGGCTTCGATAGCCAGGGGGAATCACAACACGGGTTCCCCACATGATACAATTCTGAACCGTAGACAACTCATTCCTCCTCTGAAAGAACGGCTTCAATTTCGTGTCCTCAGCCGATAGGTACCCGGGCCAGCCATGCTGTATCCAATAGCGAACTTTCGCGAAGTCCGGATCTTTACCCGTACGCTTGGCGATGTCCTTAGCCCGGATAGGCAGCTCCTCCAGCGTTGAGAAGAAGAATGCATCGGCGTCCTGTTCACAATCCTCTTCTGGATTCGACTTTTTTGACTTGTCACATGGCAACCGAGACAACGCGTCCGCATTTGCATTATCCTCAGATCTCCTATAAGACACCGTGTACCTATAGGCTTGCAGAATCGCAGCCCAGCGCCGCATTCGGGCAGCGGCCAACGTAGGAATGCCCGTCTTGGGGCCTAGGATCTTCACTAGCGGCTCATGGTCAGTAAACAGATGAAATTCTCGTCCATATAAATATTTGTGAAATTTCCGCACACCATAGATGATAGCCAAGGCCTCCTTTTCAATTTGACTATAGTTTTTTTCGCTGGGTGATAATGTCCGTGACGCGAATGCCACTGGCCGCTCGAAACCATCTACTTCATGAGCAATGACGGCTCCCACCCCGTAGGGTGAAGCATCTGTTGACAGTACCAACTTCTTATCAACACTGTACGGCACCAGTACCTGGCTATTTAACATGGATGTGCTTCAAATTTCTAGCAATTCTAACTAAATAGGAGGCAGGTCCCATTCGCTTGACTACAGTTCCGAAAGACCACTTGTCTGAACCACTCAAATGATTTTTCACAGTTACAGTATCATTGGGCTCAAATTCACGGTATTTAACCCTATGCTTGTCATGATGAAATTTCTGCTGGGACTGCTTGTCCCTGACATGATCTTCTAAATTTGGAATCAACACATCAAACCTAGTACGCGCTTTACGACCTAGGAACAACTCAGAGGGTGTCTGACCAGTTACGGAGTGTGGGGTATTTCTATACCTGATCAAGAAATTTGCCAATTTATGTTCAACAGACAATTTCGGGCCTCCACACTTCACCGATTCAATTTCTTTCAAAAGAGCCAACTTGACAATTTGAACTGAGCGTTCAGCCGCCCCATTGGAGGCTGGGTGGTACGGTGGCACCAGAATATGTCTTATACCATTTTGTTTACAGAACAAAGCAAACTCTTCAGAAATGAACTGAGGTCCATTGTCCGAGCACAAGGACTCGGGCAGTCCATAGCGGGCGAACCATGTTCGCAACACTTCTAGAGTTTTCTCCGTAGTAGTGGAACGCATGTGAGCCACCTCCAACCATTTTGAGTGACTGTCCACCATTATGAAAAAGTAATCAGAGTGTTTTTCAGCAAAATCCACATGCACTCTCTGGAACACACGGGTGGGCCACGTCCAGGGCTGTAGCGGTGCCACTGGAGGGCTCTTGCGCACTGCCTGACAGACTTCACAACCGTTGATCATACTTTCAATTTCACTATCCATACCCGGCCACCACATGTAACCTCGAGCAATGGCCTTCGTAGCCACAATGCCCTGATGTACCTCATGCAATTCACGTAACAATCGGCTTCGGTAGCCAGGGGGAATCACAACACGGGTTCCCCACATGATACAATTCTGAACCGTAGACAACTCATTCCTCCTCTGAAAGAACGGCTTCAATTTCGTGTCCTCAGCCGACAGGTACCCGGGCCAGCCATGCTGTATCCAATAGCGAACTTTCGCAAAGTCCGGATCTTTACCCGTACGTTTGGCGATGTCCTTAGCCCGGATAGGCAGCTCCTCCAGCGTTGAGAAGAAGAATGCATCGGCGTCCTGTTCACAATCCTCTTCCGGATTCGACTTTTTTGACTTGTCACATGGCAACCGAGACAACGCGTCCGCATTTGCATTATCCTCAGATCTCCTATAAGACACCGTGTACCTATAGGCTTGCAGAATCACAGCCCAGCGCTGCATTCGGGCAGCGGCCAACGTAGGGATGCCCGTCTTGGGGCCTAGGATCTTCACTAGCGGCTCATGGTCAGTAAACAGATGAAATTCTCGTCCATATAAATATTTGTGAAATTTCCGCACACCATAGATGATAGCCAAGGCCTCCTTTTCAATTTGACTATAGTTTTTCTCGCTGGGTGATAATGTCCGTGACGCGAATGCCACTGGCCGCTCGAAACCATCTACTTCGTGAGCAATGACGGCTCCCACCCCGTAGGGTGAAGCATCTGTTGACAGTACCAACTTCTTATCAACACTGTACGGCACCAGTACCTGGCTATTCACCAGTGCCTCCTTGCTTTTCTCAAATGCTTCAGTACACTTATCCGTCCAGTCCCACTTCACAGTTTTCTGCAGTAAAGCGTGCAACGGATGCAACAAGGTTGCCAAGTTCGGAATAAAGTTACCATAGAAATTCAGAAGCCCCAAGTATGACCTCAGCTCCTGAACATTTCGCGGTTGGGGTGCCTTCACAATGGCAGCCACCTTATCCTTCAGGGGATGCCTACCCTCAGCGTCCACATCATAGCCAACATATTCCATGCCAGGCTCCTCAAACACGCACTTGACCCACTTGGCCTGAATGCCATGCTTTTCTAATCTCGACAGAACCTGTTCAACTACACGCACATGCTTCTCCGGGGTAGTACGGATCGCGATGTCATCAATTCTGCACTTGACTCCGTCCAAACCGAGTAGCACCTGGTCCATCATGGACTGAAAAAGTCCAGGTGCCGAAGCAATACCATATGTGAGACGAGTATACTGATATAAACCCCGGTGAGTATTGATCGTGAGGTACTCGCGACTTGCATCTGTGAGCTCCATCTGCTGGTACGCATTCGAAAGATCTATCTTAGAGAACACCGTTCCATCACCCATCGTAGCGAACATATCCTCGATGTCCGGGAGTGGGTAGGGGTTATCAAGTAACAC
>NMRB01000614.1:59129-69330 GCA_002633025.1 Notospermus geniculatus
TCATCCTAGGCTACATCCTGCTTCTAATTCTTGGGGACACAATAAACGAGGGCGCGTTGATGGGCAGCCCACCAATAATTTGTAAGTACAGGATTTTGTAACATTTTCTAGTTTTCCCCATTTCTCAGTGTTTCTACACTGTTAGAAATAACAGAGGATTTTACAGAAAATCTGTGCAGCAGAGTCCCCAGGACTGGATCTGTAAAATTACAGACTTAAATAAATGTTAACAGAGACTTGACTGGAGGCTGACCAAATTATATTTTCATACTGCTCTCAGAAGGCAGCGTATGGGATGTCCAATGGAGTCCAACCAAAACAGGAAAACATGAATCATACCATAATGTAAATTTACAGAAAGTGCTGGGGACTCTGTAAAATTTCTGCAAAATTACTATTGTAAAATTAATAATTTCTAACAGTGTATACAACAGATAGCTCAAGCGCCCAAAACGTTTTAGTAGGGTGACAAAATCTGTCAAACCCGTTTCAGAGTGTTCCATATAATTCCTGCCTAAAACCACGTAGGCTACCACCTACGTCGTTTATGACTTAGAAAGATACCCTTTGCGTACTCCACGCCACTTCTTTTTTCACTTCTTTTTTTAGTTCGATACACTGTTAGAAAAAACAGAAGATTTTACAGAAAATATTTTACAGAATCGTGCTGTAATTCATAAATACTGAAAAGAACCTGTAGTTAACCAGATATTTCTGTTAAATTACGGGTTTCATGTTATACTTACGGGTTTCATGTTATACTGACAAGTACTTCTGCAAGATGACGGAGCTTCTGTATTTCAACGGTAGTTTCTTAATTTCGACACTAATTTTACGGGGCTGTTGTTGATACACAGCCCTTACTGTCATTTTACAGGACTTAAACTGAACTGCATGAACGAAAAGCCCCCATGCGACGAGCAAGAGAAATGCTAACGCCCTAATTATAGCACGGCTTGAAAAAATGGAGAGATTGGTAACACTTCGGGCCGGACCCCTGGCTACCCCTGGCGGCCGCTATCGTCACCAAAATGACGTCAGCACGCGTTTCGGCAAAAATAGTCCCACGGTCGGTCACGTGGGTTTGTTGATAAACAACATGGCTGCCTTGGACTTGTGTCCGAGGTGAAATGCGCCGCCGAGTGGATAGATAAGCAGTTCGCCTCAGGTCGTTCCGAATGCCGTTCAACATGCCACCTATCATCATCTTTCGATTCATAATTTCTTAAAATCCGGGTTTTTCTCCAAAACACCAGCCACTGTGATAACCTGACGGCGGCATGCCCGGGAGCGTGGCCATATTTGTTAAAGGTCATTGAGTATAGGTGTAAAGGTCAACGTCAAGGTCATCAAGCTAGTAATGGTTCCAAAGATAACGTGTTTAAGTGGATTCACTAAACCGTTCTTTACAGATCTTCGTCGACCTGTTGGGATGCCTCCTGTGCGTGAACAGGGAGAACTACATCCGGAAACCGACCCAAGTGACCGTGGATGGGGAAGACGGAATGAAAGACACAGACAAATTCGGCGAGGATGGACCAGATCCAAATCTGGAGTGGAAGCTTCTCGCCATGGTCCTCGATCGACTTCTTTTCATAGTGTTTCTCGTCATCAGCATCATTGTTGCTGCAGCCATGCTTTGACTTGTAATACGTTCGTGACGTAGAAAGCTATGTCGACCCTTGGTGCGCAAGCAAGGAGAGTTGTTGATGGTCCTTTCAGAATCATCCACTATTAACAGTATATTGAACCTCCTATCGCAACAGTTAGGACTTAGTTGCACTGTGTCCACGTCGCTCACGGCTTCGACGTGTTTTTGCCATCTCCCGTTAAAGGCAAGCCGACGTTGTGAATTTTTGGAGCATTGGAAATAAAACATGTCAAAATACCATAAAAGTACATATTGGTGCCTTATTCACGAAGCTCCCGTAACTTACGGGAGTGTGCAAACTATTGTCCGTTTGCGGACAAGCTATTGTTCACTGTCAACCTGACAAAGGATTTACGTTCCCTTAAAGTTACGGGAGTTTTGTGAATAAGGTCCCTGTTGTCTGGGTGGCTGGAGCTGGAGCCTGCACATTTTGCCAGGATTTTAGCCACATATTTGTGGAAAAGCTTCCATCGAAATTGAATTAAACTTGCCATAAGAGACCCAAGATTTCTATGATAATAGATCTATACTTGCACTTGAAGAGTAATATCTATGGACCGTGGTGGTGCACCCTTGAGCCGAATCGGTAGATGTCGTCCTGGGTAACCCTAAAGTTTACCCAGGACCAACCTGGGTAACCCTAAAAGTTACCCAGGACGATCCTGGGTAAACTTTAGTGTACCGGTACTAAAGTTTACCCAGTTTGCCGATTTGATGGATTTCGTGCACTGATATTGTGACTGAAGTAACGTTTTCAAGATCCAGGACCGCAGGTGAAAAAGTGCGCGAATTTCAAACTGGGTAAACTTTAGTACACTAAAGTTTACCCAGGATCGTCCTGGGTAACTTTTAGGGTTACCCAGGTTGGTCCTGGGTAAACTTTCCGGTCACCCAGGACGACATCTACCGATTCGGCCACACTTGATGCATACAAATTAGTTTATTGTTCCGTAAAGAAATGTTACATATTCTTTTTAGGATGGAAAATACAATAAACATTGTTCTGACAGATACAAGAAAAATGATTTGAACTCCATTCACGGAGCGTGTTTTTTCGAGTTGGGCCTGTCAGTCACATGGTCCAGTCTTGAGTTTAGTGTGTCTGACCTCCGCTAGGTGTCAGTGTTGCCTGGTGCCACAGCCAGTGATCATAGTGATGTTGTTGCTGCTGGATTGATTGGTCTGCTTGATTGATCTGATACCGAACTGGTGCAGGCCAGTTCTGACCACCCCCTAGACTTGACTATCTTGATTTATGGCTTCACTGGCATAGACCTAGCTTACGCCGAATCGGTTAATGTCGTCCTTGGTATAACAGAAATATACCCAGGTTCAATGTCGTCCTACAAAACTATACCCTGGGTATAGTTCGATCTACAAAAGTACCCAGTACCGTAGTTTTGAGCCTAGGTACGAATTAGGAATGGATGGCCGCCATTTTTTTTCTCGCTTCAACTGAAACGGCAGTTTTGCAATCAACATCTTCACAAAATATCAGTCAATATTGTAAGATTTTGTGCTCATCGATGGCATGGGTCAACTGTTGACATTTGTCTCAACACAACGGTCCAAACTTATGGCAAGTTAAGCTCACAGTTTCAAAGAAAAGAGCAAACGAACAGAGGCGATCTGCGCCCCATATATGTTTGTTCGGTGTCGTGCGACTGCGTTCATCTACGTCCGCGAGCCGTGCTGCGAGTACTATTGCGGATTTGAGTGACGAAACGGCACGAAAATTTCTTTGATGATTGTCGGTACGATATTAAAAGGCTGGTGTTATTTGGCGAGCCGCTCTCTGTGCAACGATCCGTCATGCTCTTAGATAGCGAGCCGCTCTCTGAGCAGATTTGTGTTGCGCAGTTGCACAGCGAGCCGGATGGATATGCAGTGAACAAATTCAGCCTTGCTCAGCGAGCTGATGGGCCTCATTAATTATTCATGAGGAGGTGTTGGCGAGTGGCCCTCTCTGCTAGCACAACGGTTAAAAGTGAATTAGTCGCGCGGCAGTAAAAAATGAAGCTACATGTACGAATAAGTTCTAAATTACGAAAGTCCATATTTTAGCAGATAACATTTTTGTTTGGTGGATTTAGAGTATTTTTAGAAAAAAGCCAAAAGAAAAAAAAACAGGAGAAAGAAAGTTGCCTCAAGCGAGAGTCGAACCGGGGGGCTAGCGTTTACTAGGCAAACGCTCTACCAACTGAGCTACCGAGCCAGCTGGGAGTATAGCGGTTTCATTGGCCAATGTTGAGCGGTGGTTACGACTATTCATTGTTTGCTTGCCATCTAAGACCAATTTCTGTGTTTGGAAAGCATTTTGCTTGTCAAATAACAACTCCAGTAGTCATTTTTCCTTTAAAATCAACAAAACTAGGCCCCAGCTCTTTTTTCACCGATATTTTATCGAAGTGGAAGGACGATCATCGAGTCCGCCATTTTGCTGTTTTGTAATCTCGATTTTCATTGGTTGCCGCAGTGCATAACTAATTACTCCGGCGCGCTATCCAAGACGGAAACAAAGTGACTGCACAGAGAGCTGGGCTCGCCGAATAGTCACTCCCATATTAAAATGGTGCCCGTCGTGTCGGGCGCTGGAGCGATGTTTTTCGACTTGTCATGCTTCTGCATGGTCATATGGCATTTGCAAGAACAATCTCGTCTTCAGGTGGTGTATCCAATCCTCGGTATACTTTTGTAGATCGAACTACATGTATACCCAGGGTATAGTTTTGTAGGGCGACATTCAACCTGGGTATATTTCTGTTATACCCCGGGTACCCAGGACGACATTAACCGATTCGGCCTAGCTTACTTAGGAGCTGTGTTTTCATTACCCTAGGCCTAATTTTCTGGCTTGAACTGTGCAGGGATTGATGTTGCTCTGCCAGTGGCTATTTGAGATGTCATGTAGGCCTCCGTGTGTAGGGTATGATGGGTTCTAGGTTCAGTTAGTGCTACATGTACTTTGCTTTAGCTGTGCAGGGATAACTGCTCTGCCAGTGGTTTAGAACATAAACCTACTGGGTGGGTGTTTACCATTCACTGATTGATGCTGAGCCTGAGGTTTTTATACTGGGGAGATTTTGCTAGTCGTCTGGTACATTTTCCGGCTATGGATGCTCTGATCCATGTTGATAAAATACAAATTTGTACCTCCGATTCATCTCTTCATCTTTTTCTTTGCGGTGTTTTTAACATAGTTGTTTTTGATATGACTTGCAACGGACCCACCGCACACGGTGGACATCATCGGTCAAGTGTGCGAACCGTAGTACAGGTGTAAAGTTTTTCAGTGTTTCCGTTTGTCAGTGTTCCCCCTATTGTTCTGGAAACACTGGCAGATAGATCGACACGTTTCTCTGTGTGTCCTCCATTGTCGAGTCGCGGCTTATTCCGTCAGACAATAGCAGGGGAACACTCACAGATGGGGAACGCTCAAAAACGTTACACCGGTTACACATACGTCCACTACCCAGAGCCCAAAACTACTGATGGTGTTAGATGGAGAATCTGTCTAGAAGAAAAAAGACACCAAGATTAGTGGTTCGAGCTGCATATCCTATTTTGTAAAGCAAGGTCGAGGCCCTAGGTGAGGGCCATTTAGAATTAGCGGAATCAGCAGATCTGGCGGATTTAGCGGATTCTGTATAAAACTGAATAAAATACAATGATGAATGGAAACTAACTAAGCAGTATAATTTTTCATGCGTCCCACAGATTATAAAGGACCGCGAAAATAGTGAGGTTAAGAAACCATACGTTAACGCTAACGCTAACGTTATTGACATCATTTTGACGTCACATCGAATGAATCTGTTGTATTTCTTCGGGGAGTGACGTCATTTTGACGTAATTAGCGTTAGCGTTAACGTATGATTTCTTAAACTCACTATTACCTTTTACAGTTTATAATCCAAACAGGGGCAACAAAAATGGTCTGCAGGAATAGTTCGGCCAGTTGCCATTCGCGACGCTGTTGCAGTTTCCCTTTATAACCTGTGCAGCATATAGAACACTTTAAAAAATTATATTACTTAATTATTCTAAAAAAATCCCTTTATTATCAAATCTTATTCAGTTTTATACAGAATCCGCTAAATCCACCAGATCTGCTGATTCCGCTAATTCTACATGGCCCTTGGTGAGTTGTTCCATACAGAACAATCAAGAGCATACACAACAAGCCATTGACTTTTCACGAAAATGGCGCTGGAGGTAAAACGACAGGACACAATCGATGTATCTTGGTTTTATTTTTCTTCCAGAAAGATTCTCTACCCATTCATACCACTTGTTTGGGACTGAGTGTGGTGGAAGTATTCTTGTTTGGTTTTTTGACCGCCCTGTGTATCTTGGTCGTTGCTTTGTGTACTACAGTTCATTCCACATCCCAGTGGCGCGAGGTTTTCAGCCGATATCTCCGCAACGGCTGGGTCAAATTCGACACACATACATCAATGGGCATCCTAGCTACGATAGAGGGCAGCACACCGAAACTCGGTCCTATACAATGGACGCCTTTTGTGTAGGAAATTGATCAGGACCGAGTTGCCAGTTTCATTTCAATAGATTTAACCACTGGTGACACCTATTGAGGCAGTGAGCTAGGGTCCTCATTGACTTCTCTTTCTTGTCGGTATCTTTCTGCTATCTTCATATTTCGCGGAAGGCCGGTGTGACAGAAATCAAAGTCCGCCATAACGGAAGTCCTTCCCCTTTTGTAGGCCTATTAAATGCACAATAGAATCTGTATAGCTCTTTAATAGAAGTAGAACATGCATTCAAAAGCTAAAATAATCGATCGTCGGTCAGCCGGTCACTCGTGGTGTAGTGGTTCGGGGACATGCACATAAAGCAAATACTGCGGGTTCGACTCCCTGTCGGGCAACTGTTTTTTTGTTTAAATTTTTTTTCTTGTCATCTTCGATCATTACACAACATTGTCTTTTGGACTTTGATTCCTAATCGTAGGTCTATGAGTTAGAAAAGCATGTCAGGCGGACTTGCATTCCGAGGAAAGCAGGTCCGGCGGACTTGCGTTCCGAGGAAAGCAGGTCCGGCGGACTTGCATTCCGAGGAAAGCAGGTCCGGCGGACTTGCATTCCGAGGAAAGCAGGTCCGGCGGGCTTGCATTCCTAGAAAAACGGGTCCGGCGGGCTTGCATTCCTAGGAAAGCGGGTCCGACGGAGGACCTGATGTATCGACGCCTGAAAGGGCAAGTGAACGATGCACTTTTATTACATGACATTTTACCGAGGGTGATCTTGTCATGACTATATCCCGCAGGGACCAAATCACGGCCCCATTTTCATCATGTCGTGCTTGGCGCAAGTTTTCAAATCGCAACACCTCACTGCGAATGAAAAATATGTGCAGAATGTACATCATGTGCATAATTCAAAGTATTCTGCGCATATTTTTCATTCGCAGACTGATGTATATCAACCCTGAAGTTTTCTTTAATTTTGAGTAGGACTTGGGATCCTAGATTTCTATCGTAACGGAAGTCCGCCTGGGACCACTGTTTCTAAATGTTGGACCTCTATTCCTAAGGAAGTGCAGTCCTAGGAATATGGTTCCTAGGAATCTTGGTCCTAGGACTACAGTTCCTAGTTGTCCAGGACCGTAGGACTTAGATTCCTAAGAGTTAGGGTCCGTAGGACTTAGAATCCTAGGAGTTAGGGTCCCGCGGACCCTACTTACTAGGACCTGGGTTACTTTCACACCGGTCCTATGAATTTCAGTACGATTCAGAACAAGTCGCCCAAGGGCGATGCGCTCAGCTGACATGTGAATTTGATTGATGAAGCAGTTCTCCAGTTATGGAACAGAATGCCCCATCCATGTGGTTAAAAACTTAGTTTTTGCCCAGAAACTAAGTTTTTGCATCCAGAAACTTGGTTTTTGGACCAGAATGTTAGTTCTGGAGCATAATGATAATTCCGGGGCACGCAGAACTAAGGTTTCAGATTGGAAACTTAGTTTTTGCTCAGAAACTAAGTTTTTAGCCGCATAAACTAAGTTTCTGGCCGTACCGTCCATAAACTGAGTTTTTGCCGAGCAGAAACTAAGTTTTTGTCCATCTGGTCTTGGAACTGCAGTTCTGGAGTTGAAACATGAGTTCCAAGAGCAAAACCCGAGTTATGCGAGCAAAAACTTAGTTTTTGGACCCATAAACTAAGTTTCCAGAGCAAAAACTTAGTTTATGGAATAAATGGACAAACCGCTTGCCTACTTTTAATGTTGTAATGTACGATGGGAGTTGGTGGCGGCATGTCCCTGATACTCGAGTCACAGCCATATCAGTTACAGCAAGGAATGTATCTGTCTGACCCACATGTGTTGCACAGCCACTTTTAGGCAATTCTGAGATTAGCATCCATGTACATTGTGTTCATCCTCAAAAATTATAAACTAATGATGACATCATGATGAATTGTTGATAAGAGCACGTCGAGCCACCAAATTTCATCAAAAATCACCCCAAACTCGGTTAATATTGCAAATAAGTTAAATTCCAGTCTTTCGTCGATAAATTGAAGAATCTGTGCAAGTTTGAGCGAATTCCGTTGAGGATGATTACTCTTTCATTTCTGTGTTTCGTTTCGTTTCTGTTTCGTATCGTTTCGTTTCGTTTCTTGGTTTACAAACGCCCAGTACCATGTCGCGGGGTTTGAAAATTATGAAACGTGACTCGTGTGTGAAACGGGTGTGGCATGTTGGGATCCTTATGAAGATAAAACGGGGACGACGAATTTCCAAGACTCGCTTGCCTGCGAGAGGCACTTTACTGGAATCTCCGGGAAACATCTATAGAATACACTCAAGTCATCTCTAAGGGTCGTATTTTAGAACATTCCTTAACGTTAAGGCCGACCTTAAGTCTATTGTAAAACCGTCGAGAACAATAGATTTAAGGTGGACCTTAATGTTAAGGAACGTTCTAAAATACGGCCCATAATCTCTCTCGAAACCCATCTCTGAAAGACTCTGTCTGAAAACACTCTCTGAAAACTCTGTCTGACAACTCTAAAGTAAGAACTCTGAATCAACTCTCCTGTCTTTCCACTTAAGTCTATCCCATCTTTCTGATCTATCACATCTTCCTGAAAACTTTCTCCGACTCAACTCAACTAAACGGAACTGTACCTCCACTTCAACTAGAAACTCCAACTAAAACTCTACTAAAACTTAGACCTATACGCCTACTCCTCCTAGATATGCCCCTAGAAGTTAAGAGTTTATTTATGGAGTTTATTTCAAGTGTGAACATTCATTCTCATTCATTTAGGCCTAGGCCTAGGCCTACCTAGTGTCTTTTTTGCAACACAAGAAATTTACAATGATTTACAAACAATGTCATACCACCAATTGCGAGTCCCCCCATTTTCGATATGGCTGCAGCATAAGGCACAGTGTCTGATCCAATGAGGAACCGGAGGAACTAATCCATGACGTGGCGCTGATGAACAACTCAGTCTAAAATATGACGTCGAAAGTGAGGCTAACGTTATTTGCCATTTAATTCTGGAAACTACACCCTACTTCCAGCCGTAATATACTCGAAATAGGCCATTAAATTTTGAATTTTACACGTTGAACATCAAGTATAGGACTGACTCAATGTATCTGAATGTTTTCAAGCAAAAATTCAAGCGGGAATATGTCGAATTTTATCAATAAAATTGACTAATTTTAGCGTAAAGAACAGATCGAAGAGCAACGTCACTCATTCTGAATGACGCACGACGGAACGACGTGCGACGTCAAAGAGGTTTTCAATGTCGCGGCGCATGCGTTTTTGTGTAAAAACTGAGTTGTTCCCCAGCGCCTCCTTTGGGCACTCCGGTTCCCCATTGGCCTAAGTTGGTGGATGTAGTTGTAAAAATAGCGCTATTGTCAGATCATATCCGAATGGTCACTGTCTCATTTTAATCCGTCGCTGAACAATAGGACCAGGGGCCGGTTTCACAAAGAATCTTAAGTCAGTTTTGTTGACTTAAGCCTCAATTTACCTGGCTTAGGCCTAAGTCTGCAGTTCTCAAAAAAACTTAAGCCAAAAAAGTGTCTTAAAGTTAAGACGGGTAGCTAGGAGGCTTAAGTCAGCTGGAGTTGACTTAAATATGGCTGCCCTCTTGAGAAACTTCCCACTTCGCGAATATTTTTGTGTGTATCTAGGCCTGGGTTCCCCCTTAGGAGTCTCAACGCACTTCATGACCCCACTTACGCTGAATTGTTGACGTTGTGTGACCCATGCCGCGCCGCGTCATGATTCTTTCAGTCAGTGCGAGGATTTCGTGTTGGATGTCGCAGTCCACTGTTGCAGGCTTGATGGGCCTAGGCCTGCATACATCATGACCATGCATGCATGATGACGTTGATGTTCATCCACCCGAAGTCTCCCCGTCCAGAACTTTGGCCAAAGTGGTAGGCAATGCATGAATGTGGCTTCGTTTAGGCCTAGGTGGGCGTTTGCTTTGAGAATCTGCCATTTTGAGTGTTTACAGTGGTGACCATGGTGACCGGATCATGTGACTCGTCATGTGATTC
>NMRB01000614.1:79643-105761 GCA_002633025.1 Notospermus geniculatus
CACTGCCACCTGTTGCTCATTTGCAGAACTGACGGACGCAACAAGAGTCAGATGAAGCCTATCGCGGGGGTCTATTTTGATTGGTCCTTCCATCCCCATGTCCGGTTTTGCATATTCACTTAGTTTATTTTTAGTTTCCCCATAGCCTGTGGGCAAGACGGCAATCGTATCATTTGAGAAAGCTGCTCTCAGGCTTTCTACTTGCTTAGGTTTCAACCAGCTATACTCGCAATCACGCTCTCGGTTCACTCTAGCCAGACAAACCGTTGTTTGGCAAGAAAATCGCAATTTGTTATCAAAATCACGAAAAATGTTCCTCTCCAAAAGCAGATGCACAGCATCGTTATCTTTACTGTTTGAGGTCACATGATACGGGAATCACCAATCCGTGACCTGATCATGCTGGTAACTCATCATCTGACTCTGTATTGCGTCCGGCAAATAGGCTAAAAATAGCAATACGAGTCAGACGTTCGGACTATCTTTGGCTCCCAATAAAGTTGCTGCAAGCGAGCTGGCCGGGGCTGACCGGCTGAAGTTAACGTAACGCTAAAAAACTTTCCCGGTCCTTGTAAATGAAGTAGAGAAATGGTCACATTTCAAAACAATGAATCATTTCATAATGAAACTAAAATATGAACAATAACTCACGTCGTCTAATTGCAGTCCTTGTCCGCATTCCAAAAATGACTCCGGTTATTATGATTACATATATAATGATACCAGTTTCTATTCTTTGCATGTTCATCATGGTTGATATCCGTTGACCTGTGATATCAAGGCTTCTGATACGGCAGACTGGAAGGGAAGTATGTCGTCTCGGTCACTCAGCCGCTATTTCGAATCGGGGATCCGATAAACATCTGTGTCATAACGCCACAATTTCTGTTACGAGCAGACCAAGATCCCGGTCTGGATGCTGATTGGCTAATCAGGAACAGAGCCAGTTACTCATTTACATCCGCCAATTCCTCTCGTTTGAAAATCACAATCCGGCTGCTGATTGGGCAAGAGAAGTGATCATTTGATTTCATCATGGCGACGACCATATAATTTCAGTTGGTTTTTTTTTACCTAGGCTTCCATACGGATACATAATTCCCGCTCAGATTTCAGCCTGAAATGTAACTCCAATAAGTTGATGCTGTCACGGATGCTGTCTCAGATCACTTCGCTAATCGATTCATTGCCAGGTTCAGACATTTTGGAAGGTTGTGGGGTGAAATGTAATCCAATAATGGAAGCAGCCATCTTATGTCACGTGACCTTCTACAGCACTACCCACAGTGCACTGTATCACAGCAATAACCACGGCGCTCTGTGCTAGATGTTTGTGTAGCAGTACTGCGGAACTAAACGGCTAGCTGCGCGAGACTAGTCGATGGTAGGACTATAGCTCATGCACGCACTCAATATTCAGATATCCAACATAGAGCACAAAGAATGACACACATAATGATAAAATACGTCACATGTCCTCTCCAAATTTGGCAAATTTTCGACCCCAACCGGGGTCTTCCTCAGGCACTTGCTAGTAGAAAGAAGTGCTTGAGGTGGCTTCCAATCTTATGGACCTGAAGTATTAAAAAACAGAACCACAAACAGATATTCAACATAGAGCACAAAAAACGACAATATTCAGTGGCACTCAGTATTCAGTGGTATTGTCCTCTAACCAAGTGTTTTTCCCGATACAACTTAGTTTATTATTACTGTGTAACCAAAGTTGATACCTGTGATCGCTTCCCCCATGTCTGATTCAGATTGGTGCGGATAGTATTTCCGACATGACGGGAGCTTTAACAGGTACCATGCCCTTGTCTGGGTGGGTGGGAGAAGAAAAGAAATGACGTCAGGCATGTCAAGAGACAACTACAGGGTGTATCAGAAAAAACTAGACTCTCGAAAAAATCATCATAAAATAAACACAGAGTGGAGTTTTGAAAAACTGCCTATATCCCTTTGTAGAGGACATGATTCTGCATCGAATGATACCAGTATCGTTGTTAACACTTCACGTTTCAATGAGCAACGACAGTTTGAGTTTTGAAAAATTGAAGTCCTTTGCGCACGGAAATGTGAGGGTTAAAACTGGATCTGTCGAAGTGAATGAAATGTTTAGACTGAGTTTTACTAACGTGCCGAAGCGTTTTTGAAATAATTAATCCTTTCACCCTCTAACCCCGAAACAAAAAAGTTTCATTTCTGAGTGCATCCTCACCAATTGTCAAGAAACTTAAACTTTTTACTGTGGCCTAACCATTTTTCACCCGCACCACTGGACACAAGCCAAAAACTGAGGTCAGTGCACAGGTGTTCACAGATTTATGACCAGGA
This sequence comes from Notospermus geniculatus, assembly GCA_002633025.1. Lineage (NCBI taxonomy): Eukaryota > Metazoa > Nemertea > Pilidiophora > Heteronemertea > Lineidae > Notospermus > Notospermus geniculatus. The sequence goes on from NMRB01000614.1 coordinate 81,981, forward strand.
ATTATGTCATTTTCTGATCAACATAAGGTATTAATTGAGCTATTTGAAGGAAAGATGAAATTGACCAGACATTCACTTAAGGTCACGATCAGTTCATGCAAGTGTGTTTACCATTTAGTGAGGATAGACTCAAAAACGAGACTTTTGGTTTCGAATATAGCCTGACAATAGCGGGCTATTGTTTGGCGGACCTGCATTCCTAGGACGTTGATTCCTGTCACACCTGCCCTTATAGCTGATGATGACGATCTTCTGCTGTACATAATAGAGAATGGACCCCATACAGCCAACTCGACGAAAACATGAATGAAGTAGACAAGCCCACTTCGGTCAAGTTTTGACTCATACTTGACCTCACCCAATGTGAGCTACAGCAGGAACGTCAGGAGCATTAACGAGAGTTGAAATACATGGAAACGTCTGATCAAAAGGAGGTGGCCATTTTGAAGGAGAAACTGGAAGAAACGGAACAGCACCTTCACACCGAAAAGGCGAGTAGCAGGCGATTTCATGCTTATAAGGAGAGAGAGGTGATTTCCCTTCAACAGTCCTTTGATGAACTGAAGGGGGATCCCGACTGTCAATCTCGTACCCAGATCTACCTCATCCGAGGATATCTCTGGCAAGGGCTGCGACCTGACCAAAATTTCTGGTCAACCGCTGGCAGCGTGCCAAAATGTTTGTTTCACACAATATTTCGTTCTTCGATGACTGAAAAATAGCATATATGCCTAAAGAGCCATATAATACACCCAAAACACGAAGTTGTTTGAGTATTAGAGCAATTTCAAATGAATAGTTTAGTTGGGAAAATCAAACCGCAGGTGCCAGCTTCGGTGTGATTCGCCTCAAAATTAGTATATCGCGCATGCGCAGTATTCCTGAAGTCGTCAGCCCTTTCCAGTGGTGTTTAGTCCTGAACGTAAACCCACTGGGGACGAGTTTGCCCGACTGTTTGCCTCGCGCTGGTATGAAGTCTGAATTGCGAACTACTAACCCTTTGGAAGAGACACGATCGGAAAGCAGCTCCACAAAGTATAGAGCACCCATGTCGTTCTCCCCACAAGACGCACGACTGGATAGAAGATTTAACGAAAATGGGAGTCATGACAGGAGTCGACCGCGAATGGCACCTGAACGTTCGTCATCAAGACCAATATCCAATGGTCAACAACCTAGCCAACAGGACTGCTGCTCTTCGCCCAGGTACACTCATGCCAAAAAAATAAATGGACAGTGGTTTTTTAACTCTGTACAAGAAGTGATGCATAATTTTGGGTTCTAGCTCAGATATATGGCCCTACAACATCTCTTGTATATGTCCAAGAACACATTTCAAGGAAAAAATGAAAATATCTTGCAACTATCACTATTTTAAAATATCATTGAAAATGAGATTTTTGAAATCTTGAAGTTTTTCATGAAAATCAAATTTACCTTGAATCTATGAAGAGTTCTAAGACTCATGGTGAAGAAACTACTGAAAAATATTTGCCCTATTCTGTGTCATTCAAGGAAACATGCATGAAAAACGGGACACGTTTCAACACATTTTAAAGAAAAAGTTTAATTTCTCTGTGATCGAGGGTAATATAGTTACCGAATCTTGGTCAGTCTTAATCTTTTCGTGAAGGTTAGCACCTCAACCCAAAATTTCATGAAAAATCTCAAATTTTAAATTTTTGATATTTTCGATAATCTCAAATATCATCAAAGTTAGCCAAGATTTTCAAACACTTTCTTCAGCATATTTCTTAGAATTTTCCATAGATTATTTGAAAAGTCATTTCTGGTAAAAAAAGTTAAGATTTCAAAAATCTCAATTTTGTTGATATTTTAAAATAGTGATATTTTCATGATAATCAATTTTTTCCATGAAATTTTCCCTCTGGCATACAGATGAGATGTTCTAGGGCCAGGTATCAAAGCTGCAACCCCATCGTGTGCATACCACAACAACAGAAGACAAAAAAACCGCTGTCCATTTATTTTTTGGCATGAGTGTACACCAATCCACCACCTCAGCGGATAAGCAACAGACCAGCAGGGTATACGACGAATACCATGGAGAGTAGATGGGATAGAGACGGTCCAAGACAGGTTGCACAGTCAGGCCAACGACGAGCCTTAGGAGGGCCAGCTCTTCATAACGAACAGTACGATCGTTATTCCCACCATAGTGGCGAGGTTTTGAAATCAAACGATAAACGTAAACTTTACGACAACGTTAATTTTCGTACTACACATTAACCAGATTTTATATTGCATTTTCGGTACAAAAATAACGTTGTCGTTAACGTTTACGTTTATCATTTGATTTTGAAACCTCCCTAATGTTGGAGATGTTGAACGTAACCAAGAATTCACACCCCAAGGTCAAAGTCAAGACTATCATAATGAACGTCTCCGTCGCGTAAAGTTAGAAAACCAAACACCTGAACCAGTAGGACATGGCTACGAGATACATGCGGGCAATCAACGTTTCCAGCTATTACCTTTAGTGTCCCAAGCTTCTTCTTCTAAATCTGTGGTGACATCTACGCCGACGAAGCCCAAGTCGACCACGTCGACCAGGTCCAAGTCAAAGAAGGCTTTTAAAAAGAAGTACATGTACATTGCCGATAGCACCGTGGAGAATCGCCAGCGAATTAGCCGAGTTTCTCCAGGTGGCAGCACTGTGATCCGAGTCGAAACATGGCGGCTGTGTCACAAATGTTGAAGATGTCAACTCCAAAGCCGGGAGCAAGTACCGAAGATGAAAGGTATACACACTTAGACTATGCCGAGGATGACCTTCAGTTTATCGTCTATTAACCTAAAGCTTCCTTAATTGGAATTACGTAGTCGATTTTACATTTGAAGTGGAAAAGTTCAAGTGTCACTGCGGTCAATCAAACAACCGGCCTAACACTACGAACATTTCCACTTCAAACAAAGAAACAGCACTGCGTCAGCACCTATATTTCGGCGTGTTCTTTTGCAAATTATCACTAGATCATCCTCGAATTTACTTAAACTCGCTCACCTCGACGGAAACTCTCCATCTTTCCCGTTTTAGTCGGCAACTCACACATCAATATGTGACACAGCCGCTATGTTCGACTCGGATCACACTGCTGCCACCTGGAAAAACTCGGCTAATGCGCTGACGATTCTCCACGGTGGATAGTGACTCGTCAGACAGCGATAGCGATTCCTCGGATACCTCCGACAGCGATTCTGAAATATCACGTACAAGCCGGAAAAAGAATCGCTCACCTCCACGTCGAAAAATACCAGTTTTTTCAGGAGCTGTGAAAGAAGACTGGGATAACTTAAACTTCCAGTTCAAGGGGATAGCCAAACGTCACAAGTGGGACAAACATGAGAAATATGACTAGTTGTTCAACTGTCTAACTGAGGCTGAATGGGTCAATGTCGTCCTGGGTATTCCTTATGTTTACCCAGGATTATCCTGGGTAATCATTTTCTTTACCCAGGATTATCCTGGGTAAACATAAGGATCCTTAACTTTACCCAGCTTGGGAGTTCCCGCCGAATCATGCTGTACGTGAGTCTCTTTCGGCAGAGAACATGCAGTAGGATCATTGCTAAAAAGGGCTGAAAATTACCGCTGTACCTCCTCCGGGTTTGCAATAGGAAGACAAGACCAATCCCTACAACTTTTCAAAAGGGACCGATAGTAAATTCTCTAGGACTTAGGAGCGATAGGCCTAGGTAGAACATGTATGATCCGTGTGCATTTCGTCATTTTCATGAATTTACTTTTTGCAGAACATGCAGTACTCAGGCCGTCCTGGGTAAAGAAAAGGATTACCCAGGATGATCCTGGGTAAACATAAGGTATACCCAGGACGACATTGACCCATTCGGCCTAACTGAGAAGGCTCTGACGTATGCCATCACGGTAAAGGCTCACAGCTACAAACAGCTAAGAAGTATATGTCTCAACGATTTAGGAAGGATGCAACTCCCACTGTTGCACGGAGAGAAATCCATGCTTGTAGGCAAAAGGAAGATGAATCCATAGAGGATTATAGTCAAAAGGTCCTTACAACTACCATGGATGCCTACCCAGAAGCCAAGGAGAAGACCGTAAATGAGATTGCGGTGGAGGTTTTCCTTCGAGGTCTGCAAGAGAAACATGTCGCTAAAATTGTGATAGAGAAGTCACCAACAGACATCTTCGAAGTTTTGCGAGTCAACCAGAAAATATTGTAGGGCCTACGGGTCTGTCAGATCGTCATGAAAACGGGTGTCGTTCTACGACAATGAGGAAAGCGGAGTCATCCCAGCTGTACGATCTTTGAGTGCGAATCGTGATACCACAGAAGGACGCCAAATACAGCTCAGAAATCTACTCCTACTGCGGAATTGGTTCCCCAGTTAGCAGCTGCCTTAGGTGAATTTTTCATCAAACATTCGCTATCTATTCCGGGCCCTAAACCTTCCCTAGATCACCAGCAGTCCATGCCACAAGACCAACGAGGACGCAGTCGATCTCCGTCACCAACAAGATTTGGACGTCAAAATAGGAATTGGTCACCAAGCCCTCAAAATCGATCACCATCACCTGGACGTGGAAATCGTTGTTACAACTGCGGGAATGATGGTACGTTCCATTTCTACGTTCCTATAAAAACTCTATTTTCAGGCTTGCGGCTATATTCGAATGGTCATGGTCTCTATAACCATATATCCTAATCCCTTGTTGAACAATAACACACCGAAATGTTTTGCATTATAGGCATGTGTACTAAGCTGCGCATGCTCAGTAGATCTTGCGCATGCCCATTAGTTGGTCGGCGAGGGCCGGCATTCAAAGGTAGAATCAATTTATCATGTCCAAACCCACCTCGCGCAGTGTGTTGCTCATGACGGGTTGAATANATTAGCTGGTCGGCGAAGGGCCGGCAGTCAAAGGTAGAATCAATTTCTCATGTCCAAACCCACCTCGCGCATTGTGTTGCTCATGACGGTTGATTTAGGATCCACCCCAATCCGCTGGTTGGCTCAAATGATTATTAGCAGTGAGGTAAGGCGTTGTCAGTTGACGAAAGTTGGATGACTGAAAAGGCGCAAAGGCCTTGTGTCACTCGTTCACAACGGATTGAGCCTATGAATAATGATTGATGTGGGCTAGCCAGCGTAATTTTGTCATCGCCGAGTTCACAAGAAAACCAACAGCTTTTTTGGTAGGCAATGAATACACATAGCAATGGCATCATTGCATAGTTACTAAGTATATCTATGCTCACAATGAAGTTGAAGTTGCTGTCCGCGGATACTAGAAGTAATGCCTGATTGAAATAAAAACCTCCTTATTGGGACCAGGCCGCTAAGAATGTATCATGTCGGCTGGTTTAAAAGCTTCTTTATCAAACAACGTTTGTGGGTCTGATAGAAAAATGCTTGTTTTATCCCTTCGAAGACAACGCCATTTGTGGCACGTCTGGATGTCCATAACACTACCACGAGCACTACGAGAGATTTCAGGAAATATTTGACAATTTTTTCGCATTCTTATACAGAGTCCTGGCTACTTATGGACATAATGACGTATTGCATCAAAGATGGCTGCGCCCATGGCTGGTTTTGTGTACACTACACATTTCGGTGTGGGCTGTCGAAGCACTAGCGGAGTTTCTATGCGGCTACTAGGAGCAGTCAGCATATTGTCAACAGATGGCAGCAAAGTTCTAGCGGACCAATGTACAGGGAAATCTACGTGATGCTGCTCGATCAATAATGACTGGGTCCGCTATATGCATTGAATTGGGCCGTAGTGACACCTATTGGTCAACTCGCTGACAGCTCCTATTACAGACACGACGCAAGAAGTGATCAGTCACACCGGAAGTGAGTCTGACTGGTGAGAAAATGTGGGAAGTAATCGAACGTACATGTACTGTAGGTCAAGGTATATGTAGGATAAGGCCATGTTCTCGCGAGATGTTGGAGTGCGACATGGGTGAGTGGTTGCCCTAACAAGCTTTCCAATCATTCCTGCCCTCACTCAAGGGAGCGTATTATAGTCGAAGGGCGAAGTGACCGTAGGCCCTGGTGGCGTTTCCTCAGATTCAGGATAAATCCTTCTTAACAAACCCACAACACGTGGTAAATATCTTCAAAACGTCAGCCCGATAGAATGGCAACGTGACTCCATAAACAACAAAATTGATACAATAATTTATTGAGCTAAACAGAAGCAAGAATTTTGCAATGAGCCACAAAAATACCTTCATCTTTCTTGAATCTTCGGTGTCTTCGGGAGCGAGTAGGAAGTACGTGTACATTGTGGATGCTGGTAACAGAAATATAACGTACAGCGTCGATACAGTCATTAAAGATACAATCATCCTTGTGTCCTGTTGTTTTTTGGGTTGTGACATCGTTTCCCTGACGGCCGCCCGCCGAGCTCTAGCAATGCCTACGACAATCAATATATTTGAAGAGAAGATCAGAAAGCTTGGGATGTAGTTGTACACAGCTGTCTCGAATTGGTAAATAATACCGGTTGTTGTGGGTGATGTGGTGTACCAACAATTGTGTGAGGTCACACTTTCACGAAAGTCGATCAAAACAAGAAGATGGATGTGTAGTATAATGGCGGCCATGATGATGATTGCTATGGCAACCTTTCTCATCCTTGTTGTGATCCGAGCCCGGTGTAAGGGGAACCAGACAATGAAAGCTCGTTCGACGGTGAAAGCCACAATCAGCCACCCAGAAACATATTTGAAGAATTTGTGAAGAAAGAAAAAAGTTCTACATGCCCACCTACTGTTGAAAAGGTTATAAGAATATCTGCCGTTCGTGACATGTGGTAACCCATCTTGAATCCACCTCGTGACGCCTTGGACCAAGACGACACCGGTGTCGAACACGGAAAGGACGCTGAGATACTGAACCGACGCATCCTCTCTGTGTCTCGCCCTGAAGAAGACGATGAAGGAAATCGTGTTGCCGATGATACCGACGGAGTATACGACCACCAAGAAGTAGCCGTGAAAGAAATCGAAGAATCGTTCAAATTGACTGAAATCTCCATGTGTCTGTGGACCGTCGGTGGGCCATTCAAAAATGGTGGACCAGCCAGGCTCTTCCGTCAGAACCATCTCTCAAGCACAGAGTTTCATGAACAGAACAGAAACGGGGACAGGACTTGGGGCTGTCACGATGAGTGACATGGAGAGGAATGAATATGAACTACGAACGGCATGTATCACACCATTGATTGAATCTCCATCAGTGTTGGATCACTTGAGTTCGATTAGGTTTTCCTTTAGTCAAAGTCCACACGATGCTGGGACTTGCGGACAGATTAGCTAAGAAGCAGCACAACCTATAGAGATATTGACAACGAACGACGAAACCGCTGACTAGTTCCTGAGTGCAAAACATATGTGACTGGGCACTACCTCGGCTGCGACCACAATGAAGGAACAAGGATGACATACCATAATTTGATTATGCTATATTTGTTCGCGAACGTGGAAAACAAACCACCTATTTTGATCATGAGGTTGATCAGCATGTTCACAAATAGATCTTCTAAAGGGAAGGGCATGATAATATTTTTAAACAAAGGTGTGACAGGGATGTAATTCCCCCTGCAATCAAAGTCCGGTTTTATTGGTCAACGAGTGATTATATAGAATGGCTATGGAGACCATGACCATTCGAGTATAACCTTACAATAGCGGACTATTGTTTGGTGGACTTGCATTCCCACGGCGTTCATTCCTGTCACACCTGCCCCGGCCCGCCATTTTGGATTTCTTGTAAACTGCACATGCGCAGTTGTATCTGATGGGGAAATCGGATATCACGACCAATCACATGCTTTGATTTGCCTACCGTTGCGCACGCATCTCTGTAGAAACCAACATGGCGGAGGGGGCGTCGAAACGATCTTCTTTGTTCCCGTCAATATATGTATTGCATGATATTTGTTGCAATATTCAATACTACAATATATTTTTGTTCCAACTATATATTCATTCAAAAACGAATTATATTCATTCATGAATGAAAAATATTTAGTCAGGGATGAAAAATATTTATTGTTTGGTAGGGGCGGGAGGGTGTATTTTGTGAAAACTGGCCTCAAGTGTGCTGGAAAAACCATAGAGGCCATGCGCACTTGATTGGTTTTGGAAGATACCTTGTTCGTTCGATTATCGGTTAACCCTCTGTGGTACACAGGCGTATTCATCGTTTCGACGGGCCCCGTCATCCTGGATTTCTTGCAAAACTGCACATGCGCAGTTATATCTGGTGGGCAAATTACGACCTATCACATGCTTTGATTTACCCACCAGATAGTTGCGCACGCACAAAACCTCCATAGAAACCAAGATGGCGGGGGAAGGGCGTCGAAACAAGAAACTCTTTGTTCCCGTCAGTATCATAATTCACCTTTTCATTTGACACCGCATTGAACTTTGAATTATTGAGTCAAGTCTCAAAAAAAATTTTTTTTGCAGATATACAGGTTAGTTTTTGATGTATCAATTTTGTGGGTTAGTATTACAAAGATTCACGTTCAATGCCATTCATGGTGCTGACGTTCTTGGAACATTCACGGCTCGTTTTGTGTTCATATGAGGAGCCATAGAAGCGACTGTCGGAAATCGAATTTTTTAGGTAAGGAACCTAAGGTATTAGAAGAAACTTCACTCCGTCTCCCCGGTGGGAATGTTCGATTCACAATTTTGTTCCAGCACAGTGCTCGTGTCGAAAATGTCCATCATGATCCCAGGGCTGGCCTAAAGGAGGTGACGCCCGGAAAGAACACAGGCAGCATAAAATACTAAAAGAAACTAATCAACGGTCAGAACAGTCAACGAAGAGGGAACTATGCCAACAGACGAAAAACAATCTTTGGCAAAGTTTGCCATGGTAACTATCATGATGACAACGATTTCTGTGAGTATCCGTATCCTCGTTGTGATCGACATATCACCGGTAGTTGGGAGTTTTAAGAACGTTTGTATACCCCATCACAAAATGTATAAAGCATCTTTGATTTCCACTTCGAGAAAACCATCTACCACAACAGTAACACCCTGCTTTTTTGTTTTCTACTAGAATACACTGACGGCTCTGAGGAGCCACGGTGGTATAGTGGTTCGGGCCTCCGACTAGCGGTAAGAGGGTCCCGGGTTCGAATCCCACTGGGCGTGAGACTTCGGGCAAGTCTCTTTGCCTCACTCTCCACCCAAGAGTATGTATAAATGGGTACCGGTCGGAAATGCTCTGATTGTAGCGCTGAATGAGCAGCTCATCTGAGTTCTACTGAAAGGTTTCAGGATAGATCGGGGTTAAAGTGAAAAGTCGGATGACACCTCTACCGTTGTTGATATCAGACTATAAACCCAAACTTTAACTTTAGGCCGGTGCTATTTGCACAGCATGCTGTGTAACTAAGGAGTGAATTCTTATTTACACAGCAAGTACGTATTCGATATTCATAAGCATCCAAGTAGGATAGCTAATTCCTCTGAGGTTGTGAGTCAGAGTAGGGGATGAGTCCGAATACCAGGGTGTGATCTTCCCAAGTTGTAGCCGTGTTTATCAGTTTCACCACTAAGAAAGGATATTAATTAACCAACTATTCCATGTAGAAATTTCAAAGAGTCACAACAGTGAAAGAAAAGAGAAACGAAAAAGAAAGTAAGAAAAAAGAAAAAAACTAAAAAGGACTACCGGGATTCGAACCCGCGACCTTTGGGTTACAGTCCACTCCATCTTTCCACTGCGCCAGTCAGCTGACTGAAGATTAGGCGTATGAATAATCACTTCGTTGTTTAATACGCCCCGTGCATAAATTATCGTAATGCATCCTCATTATGAACCTCGCGTTTTCATTGGTTAGAATCTGCTGTATAAGCAGTACGAGAACCACTATTTTCACAGCAACTTGCTGTGCAAATAGTCACGGCGTTAACTTTAACTATCATGATTTCGTTGGCAGGAACAATCCTAAACAGATGGAACCCTTTCTGCTTGTCCTGGAGTTCCCCGCCACCAATAAATTTCCTTTCTTTGTTTTTGAAGTGAAAGACGTCATGTGGTAAATCTCTCTCTGGCTTGCTGACGAATCAACAGCAACTTTTCCGAATCCTCCAGTCGATTTCGCAACGGCTGAAAAAACCACATTGACAAAAAGTTAAGGAAATCATCTCTTTGGATGACAACTTAAGTTGGCGCCGAATCTCGTTCGCTAATTTGATACCAACTCCTTATCACAGCCTAGGTAGTCTGGGTCATGAAGTGGGCCTAGGACCGACTCTCATTTCCCTGCCTTCCATTAGTCGCTGCAACTGAAACATGGTTGTGACGGGAATCCCTGAACTGTTCACCAACGTCATCGCCCGGAATGAATTCCAGCGACTTGAAAGCATCTTTGGATTCGTTCAAAATTACGTCATGTTCGGCATTTTCCTCGTCGGGATCATCGGCAACACGATTTCCTTCATCGTCTTCTTCAGGGCCAGACACAGAGAGGATGCTTCGGTTCAGTATCTCAGCGTCCTTTCTGTGTCTGACACTGGTGTAGTTTTGCTGTACGGTGTTGTAAGGTGGATTCGAGACGGGTTACCACAAGTCACGAACGGCAGGTATTCCTACAACCAACCTACTCAACAGTGGGGTGGCCTGTAAGTTGAACTTCTTTCTACTTCACATGTTTAAATGTATGTCTGGATGGCTGATTGTGACTTTCAGTGTGGAACGAGCTTTCGTCGTCTGGTTCCCCTTACACCGGGCCCGAATTTCAACGAGCATGAGAAAGGTCGTCATAGCAATCATCGTCATGGCCGCCATTTTGTTGAGCATCCATCTTCTGGTCGTGGTCGACTATCTCCAAATTGTGACAACACAGGATTGTTGGTACACCACATCACCCAAAATAAGCGGTATTATATTCCAGTTTGAGACAACGGCTTATAACTACATCCCAAGTTTTATGATCTTCTCTTCAAATATCTTGATTGTCGTGGGTATTGCTAGAGCCCGGCGCGCGGCCGTCAGGGAAACGATGTCACAACCCAAAAAACAACAGGACACAAGGATGGTTGTATCTTTAATGACTGTATCGACGCTGTACGTTATATTTCTGTTACCAGCATCCACAATGTACACGTATTTTCTGTTCGCTCCCGAAGACTCTGATGATTCAAAACACGTGAAATTATTTTTAAGGCTGATTGCGAAATACTTGATTCTGTTTAGCTTAATAAATTATTGTATCAATTTTATTGTGTATGGATTCACGTTGCCATTCTATCGGGCTGACGTTTTGAAAATGTTTACCACGTGTTGTGGGTTTGTCAAGAGGCTGTGACGTGTAACAGACCCCTCCTAACCAGCACGTCGTGTTCTTTCACGCCGAAGTTCCTGAATTTCGCCTCTTCTTTCTCTAAAGCCGCTCTCACACGTGCGACAATTTGCGTGCGATTGTATTTTTCTACATGTACGTTACGCAAATAATCGCAGAAATTATCGCAGATTTGTCGCAGACGTATCGCAGAATTGTCGTAAACTTAACGATAATCAGCGTTTTTGGCGTTCACTGGCGGTTGTTTGCGACAATCTGCGATTATANTTACCACGTGTTGTGGGTTTGTCAAGAGGCTGTGACGTGTAACAGACCCCTCCTAACCAGCACGTCGTGTTCTTTCACGCCGAAGTTCCTGAATTTCGCCTCTTCTTTCTCTAAAGCCGCTCTCACACGTGCGACAATTTGCGTGCGATTGTATTTTTCTACGCAAGGCCTGCTTTCCATTGGCGCGTTTCCGTGCGCGGAAACGCTCGAAACCATTGTTTTTTTTCCGCGCCGTGACCAACGAAGTGGAAACAAACAATGCTTTCGAGCGTTTCCGCGCGCGGAAACGCTCCAATGGAAAGCAGGCCTTACGCAAACAATCGCAGAAATTATCGCAGATTTGTCGCAGACGTATCGCTGAATTGTCGTAAACTTGACGATAATCAGCTTTTTTGGCGTTCACTGGCGGTTGTTTGCGACAATCTGCGATTATAGCTAGCTGCGACAATCTTGCGACAATACGGGTTTTCTGTCTGCAGCGTCTTCAGTCGACACCGATAATTTGGGGTTATAAACGATTTTTTGCGACATTGTGCGATATTTTGCGACAATCTGCGGTTGCTTATTGCGGCAAGGTTAAATTTTTTGAACATTTCCAAAATTTCACGATTATACGCGATTGCCTGCAATATTATCGCAAGGTCTGCGATAGTTTGCGTTAATTTGCGACAGTACACCTGCGATTGTCTATCGCAATTAAACGCAGGCCAACTGTCGCACGTGTGAGAGTGGCTTAATGATTCTAAACAAATGAATATTATTCAATAGGCTGATTGATTTCATATGCATGTCATTAGTCACGCGAGAAGTGATTACAGTCACGCGAGAGAGTGACGTGTGAAGTGATTAGTCACGCGGGAACTGCGTCTGAGAAAGTGTTGGGAAATAATCAAACGTGCTGTAGGTCGAGGAAGGTACAGCCATGTTCACGCGAACTGTTGTGTGGGACATGAAACGTGAGTGGCTGAAAACCGACACCGACGCTGTCTCTATATTTTACTAAAAAAAACTACCCTGAAGTCGTGTATTTTCCATTTTCATGAAGTATCTGATAGCAGCGCGCATAGAACTTCGATTTTTTTAGAGAGGCTCAAATTTCTTTGCTCTGATTACAACAAGTTATTTTTTGTATCAAATGTAATGTGAGTAGGCCTATTTTTATAACATACTCACGTTGCCCTTCAATGGTGCTGACGTCTTCAACATATTCACGACTCGGTTTTGTGTTCGTACCAGAAGGTCTCGGCCTTGGAAGCGACGGCGGGAAATCGGGCTGTTTAGGTAGGAATCTATACTATAATGGACGGTAGCCATGTTGGATTTTGTTACCAACCTGAGTTGACCTGTTATCTGCTATACCTTGCTATGTAATGACTGTACACAGTTACGGTGCACCGGACTCTCTGCCCTATCTCCTCCTTAGTTGGGGCTTGAAGCCTACAAAGAGCGGCCTATGTGTACACTACAATAGGAGGATATTCACCTGGCGGTATTTTGTTTTTAAAAGAAGTGCTGGTTTGTATGAAAAAGAGAGAAAATCAGATGTGTGGTGACCTGCGGTGCCATCTACAAGAATGGCAGTGACCTACTACCAACAGATACACGGTGGGACGCATGTGAACCTAGCTATCATGAATCTGGGTCACCTTGGCATCAGCCTGGAGATAAGGCTGATTGTGTAATAAACCAGATGTGATGACTGCTGTTTAGTAAGTCAAAACTCCTCACTGCTCATGGATTTGAAGGTTAAGGATTATTAAATTAATAAACTACCCCTCTCCAAATAAATAATAATAACCTCTCCAAATAAACTCATCAATAAAGCAACAGACCCTCTACCACAGAATATTTTAGACAAACTAACTCCCTCAAAATGTGCTCGCCACGGGTCAATATGCTAGTTATTAGTAATTGTCATCTTCTTAAACTTATGATGCAGCAGAACTGAGTTCTGTAGAAATTGGAAGAATCTTCATATCATGGAAGAGTTTTAACTCTCACGGTGCAAATGTAAAATGTAGATGATACTTCTGCTCGTACAAGCTGTTTTGAAATGAACTGTCAAGAGTGGTGCAGTGGAAACATTGGCGCTTGTCACCACTGCAGCTGTGGGTTCAATTCCCAATCGGACCCGTTCTTTATGTGGTAAAGACGGTTACCCTTGGAGAGCTCAAGTTTGTCCGCTGGCTCAGGATTCCTTCAGTCCATAAAATTGCAGAGTATTGTCGAAAGAGCCGCTACTGCTATTTGGCATTGACTATTTTCAGTCATATCATACTTATTTTCTTGTTTCAGGCAAAGATTTCCCTGTTTTAGATTAGAAGACCCACAATGGAAGGTATGCCTTTTTATTTATTGACACAAACTATCCGTAGGAGGGAGGGGGCACTGCCTCCCCCCCCCTCCCCAAATAAAAATTTGGCAGGCTCTGCATTTGACTGCCTTTAGTCCCAAAAAGCCCAAGTCCAATAAACCAATGAACCACACCTACATGGCTAGGGTGTCCAAGTTTGCTCTCAAATGCCGGGAAATGGCATAAAAGCACTCTTATTTTCGATTTCGATATTTTGTCGCTCACTGCTAGGGCCCGCTAAAATTTATCAAATCTTTGACCCCCCCCCCAACCTCCAGGAGGTTCCCACGGCCCTGAAGAGGAAAAGCAGTGTTTTCTGATCAGAGACATTCTGAAGAATGTTAGCAGAAATGGATATCTATTTTTGATGCTGGGCAATTTAGAAAAACAATATTGAGTATTCCCAGTATCATTCATGTTTCATTCATTTCTACAATCTGCAAACATTTTTCCAAATTCTTTGAATGTTCACAGTATCAGATTGAATAGAATCAGCTTATCAGTTTGATAACATTTCCCCCGTGGCATCCAAATAAAAGTTATACATCATCAATTTCCTTTCATTGCACTTCAGAAAATTAAAATCTTTTATGAAATCAATGGAAATCATCAGGGACATGATTTCTGCACACTGAATTGATTTAGTCAAATCCATCTTACAGTACGGGATAAAACGTTTGATGCTGTATTCTGTAAGATTTATGACATTTCAAAACCTCTCAGCCAGGATGAGTAATTTGATGGCTGGCGCATCATTGACAAATTCCTCTCAGTAACCTAAGCATGTAAATTGTAAGAGGATTTCGAGGCAACTGGGGTGGTGGGTAATTACCACACATCACGTTTTAGAAGGGCAAAAGTGAGAACCCTTTATCCACAAAAGAAGCGGATAAGTTTGTCGTTACTCTTCATTTTATGACATGCTCTCGAAACGCTCCGCTGGCCTCCAATTCTATGTCTAGGTCGGGATAAACAAAATGACAAAGATGGATCAATTCAAAGATCACACTGATTTTGTTCCCTGCGGCAGAGGTCACCCCTTGTCTTTGACATACTAATAGGACATTACCAAGAAAATCCTCTAAGCTACACAAAGTGCTATTGACTTAAGTGACAATGTAGATACACCTGAGCCCCACTATTCTCTAAATCGCCAGCTAAATATTGTCTCAGAGCAATCAGTAGATGGCAAAATGTTTGTTACCATTGCCATACCGGTATTTGCTGACTGGGAAGATCAAATTCCCCGCAGCGGTGCCCGTGTTTATAAAGATTAATCCAAGGTCATCAGTATTCATCCCTGTCCATCATTGCAATGTTTTCACACGCATTCAAGTCATTTGTCTTGTTTGTAAGTGACATTTCATCTCTGACTTGTTCCTTTCTTCTGAAGGGCTGTATCAGACATCGATTATCAGTCAACCGAGCATTTGTCAAAGTTGAGAAAGTGGGAAAGTGTCATTTGTGGACGTATCAACCTTCAGAAGACAACAATCCAAAGGAAAAGAGAACTGCAGCAACGGCAAAACACATCAAAAATCACTGGGTAATTAAGTGTCATTCAATAAAAAATATCACTCTTAGCTTTATAATCACTTTCTTGATAAATGTGTGGCGGTCTAGGAAAACCAGTCAGATGTCGCATTTGGGGAAAGTGTTAATGGCCTTGGTGAACCCACGCATTTCAATTGCTGAAATGTACTACCAGTACATAATAGGTAAACAGTAGCAAATCATGCACAGGCAGTCTGACAGCTCTTGTTGATCATTCAGCGACTTCTTATGGGTTTTCCTACACCGCCACACAAATCCACGTATTTGAAGTACCGTATTAATTTATGGGATTATTTTCCAAAGATGACTTAAAGAGAGGGTTCCATTGTTCATGTACTTCTGCATGTAATAACAACGTTCATTGTCAATTGCAGAAGAAACAGAAGCTGGCTGAACTTGAGATGGAGAGAAAGAGATCAGAATTTAAAGAGAATCGTGCAGCAAGACGGAAGAAAAAATCTGATGAGAAAGTCAGAACAAATGACAAGAAAATGAGGGCTGGTACTCTGAAGGGATCATTTGCAACGAAAAGGAACAAAAACTCTGAAGATAATGTTAAGGATCTCAGTTACAGTCCAAATCTTTGGACTCCAGAACTTGTCATTCCAAGCAAGAGTCCAGATCATGATCGAACCCGTTCGTGTGCGACTGCAGTAGACAACTTGGAAACCCCGTTGACGGTGATGGAGAATGGTGGAGGGAGAGTGATGTTCAGCCCACGACTCATGATTAATGAAGCAGCTGTTACAATGCCAATTGACATGACATCATGTCAAGTAGGCCTAGTATCGGCCAAAGCCATGCAACAAGGAGTAAGGATGCTCTTAAATCCAGATAACAGTAAGTTTCATCTCGTCAGGCACGGATCCAGAGGGGGGGCGCTGTGCGCTCGCCTCCCCTTTTAGCCAACAACAAGAGCAACGCAGAGCGTGGCATATGCCCCCGACTGGTATGTTGTTTGTGGGTGAACCAATCTGAAATTAATTGACGGAAACTCAATTTCAAGATGGCCACCATAGTGCCATCTTGGATGGGCGGCAGAGCTGGTCATCGAAAGGAACCTTCCCCTCATAGATGCAAACCCTCACAAAAAAATTCAGGTTGATTGTGCAAAGTGTTCTCATGTTAATCAATGGAAGCCAATTTCAAGATGGCCACCATAGCCGCCATCTTGGATGGGTGGCTGAGCTGGTCGTCGAAAGGAACCGTCCCCTTATAGAGACCAACCCTCACAAAAAATTTAGGTTGACTGCGCAAAGCATTCTCAAGTTAATCGACGGAAACCGATTTCACGCTGGCCACCATAGCCGCCATCTTGGATGGGCGGCGGAGCTGGTATTCGAAAGGAACTGTCCCCTCATAGAGACCAACCCTCACAAAAAAATTCAGGTTGATCGGTCAAAGCGTTCTGGAGTTAATCGACGGAAACCGATTTCACGCTGGCCACCATAGCCGCCATCTTGGATGGGCGGCGGAGCTGGTCATCGAAAGGAACCGTCCTCTGATAGAGACCAACCCTCACAACAAAATTCAGGTTGATCGGTCAAAGCGTTCTCAAGCTAATTGACGGAAACCAAATGTTAACGGACACCGACGACGACACCGACGACGACACCGACACCGACGCACGCGCCACGACATAATGCCCCCGACTTTTTCGGAAGTCGGGGGCATAAAAAATCTGTAAGATTGACCGTGAAATTCTGGAATTTGGTGCAAATTTCAACGTTCTTAGCTTAGGGTGCCCAGTTGCGAAGCAAGTCGCAACGCAAAATCAGCTTGAAAATCAATGGTGGATTCCTTGCTTAATATGTCATGAAACCCACTGACATAGGTGTTCATTGAAAAGTACTCGTGAGAGCCTTCAAACGAGTACCTAGAAGAGCAGGCATGTTGCCAGGAAAATAACTTTTTTTTCACTTGTAATCAGATGATTATGCGTTTGAGATTTTTTGCAGAGGACAATTTCCTCGAGATAAACGATCATTGTGGCAGTCATGCATGACATCAACAAATTTACAATAATATCGTGAAGGACAGCAAAATCAATAATTTTCAATCTCGGATCATCGGCCTTCGGTTTTAATCAATCCGTTTGAAGGCCAGATTCAGTTTAATCATCGACGTGTGCAATGACGCGGAATCTAAAACCTGTGGAAAGGTGGGAGTAGTTCAGGGGAATATGGTTGGCTGCCTTACCATAATTAGAATTGGATTAAATATGCATCACATAATAATGCAAGGTTGATGTCTTTGAGCTGCCAGGATTATAGCGACAGATTTACTTCCTGCCCCAAGCTGGTAAACAACAACAACAGGTGAACTGCTTCGACTGATATTCTGTCAGTTCATCATTCAAACTGATCTCTTCTCAAGGTGGTAAATTTGTGACCCAATCCAGCAAAAGTAGGCGCAAGTCGCAAATGAGGAAAGGGTTAACGGCCTTACGACACAATAGCTGAAACGTACGTCTCTGCGGGTTGACAATAGTAGTGGACAGCAGTGATAAAAGTTGAGTAAACTGATGGCTGATGATGATCAGCTGCGACTTGCACCTACTTTTGGTAGATGACAGGTAACATTTATAACCATAGCATTTACTCTTTGACAGGTCTCAGGGCCAGAGCTAGGAATTAGCAAACACACCCTTAATCTGCTGTTGTGCTGAAGGGCCATGGTTTGCTACGAGTTGACGTGAAGTAGCTCTAGCCTTGAGGTCTTCAAAGGTGACAGGGGTATTCACAACCCAAATGTACCTCAATCAAAGTGTGCCTGTAAAAAAAGCTAATTCTGACTTAGTAGACTTATCCCATCACATTAACCAAATGCACCAAATAATCATTAATGAGACACTTTTAACTGTAAAACAATCTCAAAGCACTTTATATTATAGCCCGAATAGTCTCTAAGAAATCTTACCCCGGAACTCAATCAGCACATAAATCGATCCTTTACAGACCCACTGAGGGTAAAAAGTTAAGGCTCGGCAATAAAATCTTGGTCTCTACTCTCTGATACTTAACCGCCACACCACCATGGTCCCCAAAGAGCAATAAGATTAGAATAGTGGAAGATTTAATGCACATCAATCTCCAAACATGGGAGATAAGCTCGAGCGAGACGACTTAGTGTGAATGAAACCCACGATGTGAAAATAGATACGACGACCAGGATTACTTTGAAACTCAATCATCTTCAGTTTCTCTTGAATCTGCAAATACAGGAACATGCTAGTAGAGGCATCATTGATTTGCCTGGGTCATTACATTTTCCCATACTCAGGGGCGGATCCAGGATTTGGGAAAAGAGGGGGCGCCCTGTGTTAGGAACATTGAAATTTACGCCCAATTCCAGAATTTCACGGTCGATTTTACAGATTTGTTGGCCAAAAGGGAAGGCGCGTGCCCGGTGCGCCCCCCTCTGGATCCGCGCCTGATACTGATGGTGGTTGTGAACCACAAGCTTTTAATACCAACCTGTTAAATCTTCTTCATAAGCAAAATTTCAGCAACAAAATCAGCTACAGCCCTGCTCTAATTTTCTTCAATTTTTCCTCAACATCATTTCTAACTCTTCAACCAGACCATTTCTTCTGCCCGTCAATTCCACGAAAGCAGTTTCCTACACGGTTCCACAAGCCTTCCTCCACAGTTGCAATGTCTTCCAGCTTTGACTTGAACTATTGTGTATATGTAGTAAGAAAGAACATGGTGCTTAAGAAAACTGCTGTAACAGATAAACTCTACAGTGGAAACAAAATCATACTGGGTACACACCTATTCCTCCCTTTTCAGCATTCCTGAACCCAGTATCCTTCCGTGAAGCAATTGTGGAGTCCGGCCTGCTTGATGACCCACCAAGTATCCGAGCCATGTCTGTGATACCAACCCAGTGTCAAGTCCCAGTGGTGGAAATGGACACCGTTCAACTTTTTGGTGATCTCTTCTCTTACTGAAATTGACAGGATAGAGCATGGTTAGCATCAAGGGACCAGCTGATATGATACATCAGTGATCTGGTGACGTTTTCCTGCCGTGGGGTGTTTCACTTGTATCCCCTTATCCAATTTTGCCGCACATCGTGGACCTGCTTCATGGATATATTGTACCATCTATAATAATTACAGCATAAACTAATATATAGTCTTTCGCCATACTTACTCTACAAAAGAAGTCTGGACTTTTCCTGCTTAATACACTACAAAAAAGGCGGGCGTAATGAAGACCGGGTCTACAAAGTCCGGACTTCCTAAGCCCGGATGACGTGAGTGGGTCTAGATCAAGTCCAGACTTGACTTGGGCTTCTACTTCAGGTGAAAGAGCAATTATCTTAGTTCCAGACCCTGCGACAGATGGCGTTGCGATAATTACATGTGTTATTACATTGAGTGACCCGTGAATGTGACCTCCGAATTCACCTGCGATCGCTGGGTTTTGTAATAATTGGATTTGTGGTGTAAGTGCTCTGATGAAGAAACCCGGACTTCAAATGAGTCCGGATCTGAAAAAACCCGGACTTCTCTTTGTAGTGTAAGTATGGCTTATGATTACAGTTAGCATACCTGATTAATGATGGGATTGCCTGACTGAGAGTAGACAGGCAGGTAAGTTCCTGCAAAGCATTCTCGTTCCCCTTCATTAGCTATAAGCACCAACATCAGTGTTCACTGATCACTTTGAAATGGTTACAAAGTGTGAACATTAGCTCTGAACACCTGAGCCAAGGTCACATCATGTCACAACGACATACGACATTAATCATCGGAGGGTAACTTCCAAGAAGATAATTGGTGATCGAAGACGAGATATACCGGTACTATGATAGTTTTACGTAATTACTTGTATATGATTCAGCAGGATCAACTGCACCCCAAACATGTTGACCAAATAAGTGTCACCCCAAATCATTGGTATTTTCAGCTGTCACAAAATGTTCTAGGAGAGCGAAACTTTCCATATTGAAGAGACAATCAGTATTTTTGTTGCCGTGGTAAAAAATTTATGGTATGCAAGTTTACCTGCATTCTGAAGTTGTTTTTGTTGCCTGTAATTACTTTTCTATGCATTCATGAATATTCTTATTTCAAATTTATCTTATTTGTGATCCTCCACCACAAAACCAGTCGGAAGTCGATCTGAAGTCTGGATTCTATTTCTTTCTTCATCTCCTGGTGTCATCTCAGTATGTTTAGGCTCATTTTCCGTGTGACTTCCGACTGGTTTTGTGGTGGAGGGTCACATTTAGTCACAATGTAAAGTCCGGCCACATCTACCTAACTTCAACCCAATGGAATGCAGAAGTTTGGCGATATATTAGTTGGACACCAGTACCATTATTCCATGGATCTTTAATCACAGCCAACTCTAGAATAACCGATTGACAGCTGCGCGCAATCAGCCCATTTTGGCTTACACAGGTCAAATGACATAATTGAAAATTCGAAATTCAGGTATCATTTCCTGACTTCCACATTCCATTGGGTCCAGAGTAATCAAAACTGTTGATTTTTAATACGTACAGTATCTTGTCCGTTGTATATCTCACAGTATTTGTTGTGTTCAATGTTCTGAAATAAATTTTGAACAAATGAAACATCCAGCTTACTTGGAATTATTTCACAAGATCTCGAAAATCAAATGGTGATTTTAGTTAAATCTTTCACATGAAGGAGCTTCAAAAAATAGTGCCAATGGCATATGTGACCGTCTCTGAGAAAACCCCGTCAAAGTCGCGACAATCTCATGTATGATGACCATCATCCACGTGTTGCCAAGCAGTTCCCGCCTGTTGCTGACCATTTCCCGCCTCCCGCCACGCTCCACGTGGCCATTCTAAAAATAGATGCGGAAGATCAACAATATCCAACCTCGTCCCCAGGCCAAGGTTACAATATGCTCTGTGCGGGAAATTTAAAACTTTCGCGCGATCTCTTCCGTCAAAAAGTTTCGCAGTGGCCATAATAAAGTGAAAACATAGTGAAAAATTAATTTGACTGTTTTGTGGAAAATCCTGAACAACAAAAACGAATTTCTCCGCGTCTCGAGAGTGCTGTGGTTGTGAAAATCTCAAGCTGTTTCCAAATATGGAAGTAGAGGAAATCCACCGGCGTTGATGGATTTTATCTCTCCGCTGCATCTATAGTTTCAAAAAAAAACGGAAATATTTTGTGGACAAAGCATCAAGACCACTAAATAAAAGTAGGTTTATTGTATTTCCTCTACTTATTTCTAGAATCCTTGCTTAGGAAATGAGCAACACCGGTATTTTATTTCAAAGTGATGCGAAGCGCGCAATGATACAGGGCTATTTTTTTTAGACGCCCGTCTGCCCGCACAGAAAGAAATTTCATGGCCGATTTCAGAAATTCTTTTGGAAGGGGCAATAAAAGCCGCTTTTACCAAACAAAATACGAGGTAAACTAAGTAAACTTGGTGTTATACTTTTCTTAAGTACCCGTAGGTCCCGCATAACCCGTTCATTTCCCCTGAAATCAAGAGATAATCTATTTTAAGCGTGTTAATTGCGGCGTCTGACGGGGTCTGACGCGCACTTGCGTAACAGTGCATAAGCGTATACAATGTATTACGCAAGATGGCGGCCATCCACGCATCCGGAAGGACGCGCAATTCCCCCGTCCCGCATCTGATGAGAGAAGGCTTGATACTGATGGGTTCTATTCCCTCGACTTCTCTAGGTTTATTACAGTTTATTTCCCGCTGTATCCCACAGTTTTGTCGAATTTTGTGCGTGAAAATACAGTAGGCCCATGCAGATATCTTCATGATTTGGAAAATCTTGATTTCGGATGTGTTTTATTTACCAATTTGAAAACATCTGGCCTAGTTTAAACCCCATCATCTGGCCACATTCCTTTTCTGATGAGGAGGTGTCCATATTACAGATGTCTAGGCTAAATGAAAAAATTTCGGTACCAATTTGAGACTGAACTTGGGTGTCATTAACTGAGAGGTTGACCTAGAACTTTTCTGAAGTGAATATGATGACAGCTGATTGGTGATGTATTCCCATCTGCATTTACGCTACCCTTGTTAGGAGGGTTCTAAACATTTTGCTAACAAAAAATTCTCCTCCTTTCAGACAGAAGTTGTTTTCAAAGTTTTCCCTGGTAAAATGATGGCAGGAAAAACAGAAGACCAACTCCTTCAGACAGAGAGCTAGGAGAGCTTGTAATTTGGTGGATAAGAATTTTATCAAGTAAGTCTCCCAAATATTCTGAGAAATTCATCATCATTGCAACATTTTGGTAATCAGTTGAGGGATTCTTACCCCTTAAACCGTCTGAAGATAAGAACTTCTTTCACCTAGATTTTACTAATTACGCTGTTCTCCTATTTCGAGAGAACGAATGGGGTATTCAGAGTGCCATTTTTCCATCTGCATCAATGCTGAACTTGTTGATGAAAATATTCTGCATGTGCTATTTTTTTCCTGTTTCAGTATCTTGGATTTTACGTTGCTTGCATAACTCACTGCGTTTTCTTTCCTTCAGACAGTGTATGCTGATTACTGGATTTCATGGGACAGACACCATCCAGACTGAAATGTCTTTCCCTTCAGTTGACTTCACATCTAAGGACCAAGGTGTGCTCTTAAGTTAGGATTAATACACATGATTGAGAATTTCTCTGGCGATTTTTCCAGCCATCTCATGTTCAACTCAGGAGATCCTGTGTTGAGGTAAGTGCTTTGGAACAGCATGAATGGGGTTTGTCACTCTGTGACTGGCTCTGGAGCAAAGGATGATGGCATAGGTCGAATTCTTGTCAACTTGATCATAGCACCACGTGATACAACATTGATGATGGGTTTGTGGGACACAATTGATTCAGTTGGAGTTATCAACAACTGCATACCATGTTTGGTTGAGTGATGGATGTCAAACAGCTCAACTCTGCCCTGCACAGGTTGGGCTTGACAAGTTGATGGACTTGTCTGCCCCTTGTCATTGGGGTTTGTCTTGCTCTGTCACAAATTTTCTATTTGGTTGTGAAGTTCAATTACTTGATTGACAGTAAACTACATGTTTCAGATGGAAACCAGGACGACAAATGGAGTGACCTGTGTCCTACCTTTGCAGCCCAGAGGAAAAGCTGAAAACTCATCATGGAAGTCCAAAGTTGCTTGGTTGCAGGGTGACGTTTCAATTTTACGTTGGACTCGTGTGCTTGGCTGGATTGTGGTTCATTATCAAAGTGAAGAAAAGAAAGATAAGTAGCTTTTTGCCAATATTCCAATCTCAGTT
>NMRB01000614.1:107021-120683 GCA_002633025.1 Notospermus geniculatus
GATGCAGCTGTGTGACCAACCCTTACATGGATGCAGCTTTGTGACCAACCCTAACATGGATGCAACTTTGTGACCAACTCTTACATGGATGCAACAGTTGGACCACCTCCAGAGATGGAACTTCGTGACCAACCCTCACAAGGATGCAGCTTTGTGACCAACTCTTACATGGATGCAGCTGTGTGACCAACCCTTACATGGATGCAGCTTTGTGACCAACTCTTACATGGATGCAACAGTGTGACCAATCCTTACATATGCAGCTTGTGACCCATTTTGACTTAGTGTTAAATTAAGTGATCAATTCTCTACTAGGATGGATGCAACTATGACGACACACACAGGTGCTTGCGGAATAGAAGATCGATGTGTTGTGAAAAGTGAACAAGAATTTGGACAGGAATTGCTGCATCTGGGAGGTTAGATAGATTCAAAAGTGTGGAATTGATCAAATAATCTGTTGTACCGGTATAGTAATAGAGTACAAAGTACACTCATTAACTCAGTAGTAGATTCAGGATGACACCATGTTTAAAATACATACTGTATTTCTTGCATAAAAGAAAAGGATGTAATGAAATGTGTTTGCATGTCTGACGTCCCGACGTCATGAACTGAGGTTGGAGAACCTCACAGTTGCTGTTTGTACAATGAGATGCTCAATAAATGTTGTCATATTTCTGATCCCATCTTGGATAGATGTGTTATTCCTGTTTGTTCTCTTTGAAAGCATTGACACCCTTCATCCACAACTTCAAAGAATTTTATGACCTGATGGAAAATGTACGGTTGAACTTGTGATTCGTTATACTCTCTGCCCATTTCAAGTTGAAGGTGAAAGAGTTGTCATAAAAGACAAGATATGAAGAAGCCTTTTTGGAGGCCTCTCCTTTTGGCTCAACATCATTTGTATCTTCTGTGGACTGCCAATTTGAGTGACCACAACACATGAAATAGGTCATTTATATTTTCGTTCATAAATACGAATACATCTTTGTCAGATTGCCTGGCCACGTTTTGAAGTATTTTTTTTCTTATTTCAGTTGCTTCGTTGTGACTGGCCGACATCATTGCGACGACGAAGGACTCGAGCGAATTCAACGAACATTTTTGGGACTGTAAGGATTGTTGAATCAGCTGTGTTATGCCGAGCTGTCTAACGAACATTTCTGGGACTGTAACGATTGTCGCGTCAGCTGCGCTGTGCCGTGCTGTCTAACGAACATGTCTGGGACTCGAACAATCGGAATCAGCTACCAAACTGTCTTGTGAATCGGTGAAGACCTACGTTCTGGATCAAGTTCTAGCCTTCTTTGATGAAATACTCTAAAGCCTGAAACATTTCCGTGCCAATTTACATTAAGGCACGCAAAACAGATAGTGTCATATTCATGAAGCGGTTCTATCGTTAGAACCATGTTAGGCAGGTTACAAGTAACGTGGTTGACCTTACTTGGAACCAGCCTAAGAGCCTAAGACGGTTCTAACATCAGAACTGCTTTATGAATACGACCCATAGTGTTAGGTGCTCCACCATGTGAGTTTTCTTGTGCGAATTGGGTCTCGATGGGGTAATTCACCATTGTTGGTTTGTGTGTGACTTATGTTGACCAAGGACACTGTCGACTGCAGTGCCAATAATTTCGTACGACTGAGTTGCCCATAGAGAACCTACTGACACAATAAAACTTTTGCATCGGGACATCTTTAAATTAGAATTAGAATTGGTGTACGTCACCATAAGAAATCTGACGTTCCCAGGATGCTGAATTTTACGGTCCTGGATATTTTGGTTGTCGGTGTGGCTCATGTCATTTCATCTGAGCTACGGAAGGGTCACGACATTTGAATAGAGCCTTAAAGTCAGTACCTCTCTCAACTTCAGAGCTTGGCAGATTGGGTGGAATCAGTTGATGTACTTTCTTTGGGTCAGGTCATTGCTGAAAATCATCAAATATAGGCCTATAATAGGCAGTGAAATTTTTGTTGAAATTTTGTAACATACATAGGTGCAGATTGTGATGGTTTGTGATGTAGTACCTTGCTTTAACCTGTTGTCATCTTATTGGAGTTTTCATCTCTTCAATTCTGTAACGTTACAAGGACATGGTGTATTCTGGTCTGTGAGCACTATGAAGATTATCACTGGCTAGGACTATTATCACTGGCTGGTGTAGGACTGTTTTATCACTGGCTGGTTTAGGACTGTATTATCACTGGCTGGTTTAGGACAGTTTTGCTCACGTAGTAAAGTTGTTACAATCACATGGTGTCTCTCGCCGGCACCGTCAGTTAGCCATTTTAAAACTGACTAGAATGTAGAACCTGATGTGAATTTGTATCAGATACCCTCTACATGAGTATGCCAGATTTAGTGACCATGATCATGTGACCCTGGAACATTTCGACTCAGCATTTGTCATTCATTCCTGGAACATTTAGTTCTGCCAAGCATTGAGTTAGAGATGAGGTTAACCACAAGGTTGAATCAATTCAAACAGGTGATAACCTGCTGGTAAAAAGGCTCGTCATGAAAAGTAGGGGCACATATTTTTTGTGTGACTTGTCACATCCTTTCTAAGTTCTTGGTGTTTATTATGTGCCCCTGTATATTTATGCGTGGTTTTCTGAAAACAGTGAGGAAGTCCCTTTTAAAAGCATCAAACATCAGATATGACAGAGCTCAGCTCCGCCAAGGGCAAAGTGAGATTGAGCTTAAATCCAGATAAAAAAGCTGTGTCGAACATCAGATAAATGACAGCTCATCTCAGCCAAGTGCTATTTGAGATTGAGCTTTAATCAAGATATAGAAAGCTCTCCATGAGAATCGTTTTACACAATGAATAGCATGCTGGTTCAAATGCGGGCAGGTTTCTTCCCCCTGGTACTTAGGTGCGTCAGTAAGGCTATGTCGTGGCTGCGCGGGCTCCAGAGACGCACTTCTGGCCGGAGTAGATACCTAAGACGCTAGGCAACCTGGTGGATTCGGCATGATAGGATGGCAGCTTGCAATGATGAGTAACAGGTCTTTCAATTTTATCTCTGGGAAATACACAAAATGAATAGAACTCACTGGAATGAAATGAATTTCAGTTTCCTTTTATTTTAAGCAGTCCAAATGAGAAATTCACTAAAGTGAAATTCAGGATCAGTTACTTTCCACTTTATGCCTATACATGTAGTTCAGTGATCACAAAAGAGACGGCACTGTTATGCCTTTTAGTGCTCGTTTAGTAGTGCCAAGGATGGTTTTTACCGGAGGGTGGGGAAATAGTGGCCTCTCCCAAACGAAGGGTCACGAGGCCTGCCTTCTGTAGACTTGGTAGAGGCAAGAGCAAGGGCAAGTGGCAGAGATGGATATGGATCCGGTGATCCCGCCCGAACATCAAACACTCAATAGTAGTCAAATGTAGATAAATCTTGCTTCTACAAATGTAAGTGATATCTGGTGGAATATTTGTCCAAATGATTTAGAACTCCTTTCCTTTCTGAAGACTAATCAGATACACATTGTGTGTGGAATTGTGAGTCAAATCTTGCCTTTTGGTCAGAAATGTGACCCGAAGAAAATTCAGAGAACGATAGAAAGAAATTCTACACTGATTGAGGTGATGTGGTCATAAATAGTAAATCATAATCCTTGTGCAATTATCTGTGTCTGTTCACCAAGAAGAAATTATCAATCTTAAATTTCACTCCTATTGGGGTGCATTAGAAACGTAATTGAAAGGCTTGCATCATTGGAACTTGTTGTGAGATCTGAGTGGTGACGTAGGCCTTGCATACAATGTACTCAGTCATCATTCAGACTCCCCTAATATAATGTTGTACGCATTATATTTATCATGACCAAGGGACCGTATGCGTGAAGCCTATTAAATCTTTACTTCGGATTTGTACATGCCTACCAAAAATGTACATACAACATTTGAGTAAAGCATTTTCTAGCTTTATGTATATTGCCCCATGTGTTGAAACCAGGTAACAGATCCATGTCTCCATGCAATGCTCACTACCGGGCAGGTCCCTGGAAAGTAATCCGATGGAGTATTCCTTTATGGATGTTACTGGGATTCAAACCCATCATCTATTTATGGATGTGGCACCGGTAGTTATGTCTCTTTAAGTTATGGCAGTATTTTTTAATACTCTCATGCTTAACGTCGCGAAGTCGGCTCCTACACTGCTGCTCATGCCTATCCGGGTTTAGGGCGAACTTGCGGAAAATCTTCATGGAAGTAACCCCATGATAAGACCCCAGTGCCGTAGAAAACATAGACTTGCTGCAGAAATACGTCCTCACATTTGATGAAAGCATGCAGAAAATTTGGTCATAATCAGAGCCATTAGCTGTCCCATCGAGGTAGAAGTTATTGGCCTGAGTTTTCTCTATTATTGCATATTTCTTATACAAGTAATAAAAGTGTTTGTTGCCAGAGAGCACAGAAAATATCAAGGGAAAAATTTCCCTCCCCACCTTCCTCTCTGAGTTTCAAAGATATGCCCGCCGTCCGGTAGGCCTAGGTAGGACAGGAGGCGTAGCATATTCGTCAAATAACTGTTGTGTGGTGTTCGTTATGTGTGTGTCTCTTAAGGTAGGTACATTTCATAAGAGTTATATCCAGTCCGATTCGGCGTTCTTACGAATCGGAAGGTACATTTCATAAGGGTTATATCCAGTCCGATTCAGCGTTCTTACGAATCGGAAGGTACATTTCATAAGGGTTATATCCAGTCCGATTCGGCATTCTTACGAATCGGAATATTTCGGGTTGTTGGTGCGGCTCATGTCATTTCATCCGAGGTATGGATGGGTCACGACATTTGAATAGAGCCTTCGCAGATTCTGTGGAATAAGTTTTAACCTGATGTGAATTTGTATCTAGATGTACGACTTCGCATGTATGACTTCGCCAGATTTAGCGACCATGATTGTCGTTTGTTTTTCTGGCACATCGACACTCAGTTGACCATGAACCATTTCATTTAGTTCTACCAAGCAGTGGATTGGAGATGAGGTTATCTATCTGTGTATAATTTAACCAGGTGATGACTTGCAGGTTAAAAAGTCTGGTCGTGGTGCACATTTTTCATGTGGCACTTGTCACATCCATTGTAAGTTCTCGGTGTTTATTATGAACTTGCCGGTATATTTATTGCTGGTTTTCTGAAAACAGTGAGGAAGTCTCTTTTAAAAGCTATCCAACATTAGATAAACCACAGCTCATCTCAGCCAAGTGCGAAGTGAGATTGAGCTTTAATCCAGATAAAGAAAGCTATCCAACATCAGACAAATAACGACAAAGCTCATCTCTGCCAAGTGCAAAGTGAGATTGAGCTTTAATCCAAGATAAAGAAAGCTATCCAACATCAGTCAGACAAACGACAGCTCAACTCAGCCAAGTGCAAAGTGAGACTGAGCTTTAATCCAAGATAAAGAAAGCTATAAAGAAGAATCCTTTTTCACAATGAATGGCATGCTGGTTCAAATGCGGGCAGGTTTCTTCCCCCTGGTACTTAGGTGTGTCAGTAAGGCTATGTCGTGGCTACGCGGGCTCCAGAGACGCACTTCTGGCCGGAGTAGATACCTAAGACGCTAGGCAACCTGGTGGATTCGGCATGATAGGATGGCAGCTTGCAATGATGAGTAACCAGGTCTTTCAATTATATCTCTAGAAAATACACCAAATGAATGGAACTGGAATGAAATGAATTTTTGTTTCCTCTAAATTTAAGCAGTCCAAATGAGAAATTCACTAAGTGAAATTCAGGACTTAGTTACTTTCCACTTTATGCCTACAGTTCAGTGATCACTAAAGAGACGGCACTGCTATGCCTCTAGTGCTCGTTTAGTAGTGCCAAGGATAGTTTTTACCGGAGGGTGAGGAAATAGTGCCCTCTCCCGAACGAAGGGTCGCGAGGCCTGCCTTCTGTAGACTATCCAGTGATCCGGCCCAAACATCAAATATAGTAGTTATACGTAGATAAATCTTGCTTCTAAGTGATATCTGGTGGAATATTGCTCCAAATGATTTAGAACTCCTTTCCTCTCTGAAGACTAATCAGATACAAATTGTGTGTGGAATTGTGTGTGGAAGAAAATTCAGAGAACGATAGAAATTCTACACACACCATTGAGGTGATGTGGTCATAAATAGTAA
This sequence comes from Notospermus geniculatus, assembly GCA_002633025.1. Lineage (NCBI taxonomy): Eukaryota > Metazoa > Nemertea > Pilidiophora > Heteronemertea > Lineidae > Notospermus > Notospermus geniculatus. The sequence continues at coordinate 113,183 of NMRB01000614.1, forward strand.
ATCATAATCCTTGTGCAATTATCTGTTTCTATTCACCAAGAAGAAATTATCAACCTTAAATTTCACTCCTATTGGGGTGCATTAAGAAACATAATTGAAAGGCTTGTCATCATTGAAACTTGTTGTGAGATTTGAGTGGTGATGTACGTAGGCCTTACATACAATGTACTCAGTCATCATTCAGACTCCCCTAATATAATGTTGTACGCATTATATTTATCATGACCAAGGGACCGTATGCGTAAAGCCTATTAAATCTTTACTTCAGATTTGTACATGCCTTCCAAAAATGTACATACAGCATTTGAGTAAAGCATTTTCTAGCTTTATGTATATTGCCCCATGTGTTGAAACCAGGTGAGTGGCAGTGGGGCTGGGACCAGGAATGTGGAATTGTTTAATAAGATAGATCCATATCTCCATGCAATGCTCACTACCGGGCAGGTCCCTGCAAAGTAAACCGATGGAGTATTCCTTTATGGATGTTACTGGGATTCGAACCCATCATCTATTTATGGATGTGGCAACGGTAGTTATGTCTCTTAAGTTATGGCAGTATTTTTTAATACTCTCATGCTTAATGTCGCGAAGTCGGCTCCTACACTGCTGCTCATGCCTATCCGGGTTTAGGGCGAACTTGCGGAAAATCTTCATGGAAGTAACCCCATGATAAGACCCCAGTGCCGTAGAAAACATAGACTTGCTGCAGAAATACGTCCTCACATTTGATGAAAGCATGCAGTAAATTTGGTCATAATCATCAGAGCCATTAGCTGTCCCATCGAGGTAGAAGTTATTGGCCTGAGTTTTCACCATTGCATATTTCTTATGCAAGTAATAAAAGTATTTGTTGCCAGAGGGCAGAGAAAATGAAGGTAAGGGAAAAATTCCCATCCCCAACTTCCTCGCTGAGTTTCAAGTATGCCCGCCTCCAGTAGGCCTAGATAGGACAGGAGGCGTAGCATATTCGTCAAATAAGTATTGTGTGGCGTCCGTTGTCTGTGTCTGTCTTTTAAGGTGGCAGGTTTCGTTATTTAACAAGGATTTATACATGTCAAACCCATTGGCACTTCACATGTACTATATTGTACTGCAGGGTGTCCCAGAAAAAATGCAACAGACACTATTTTAGTACATTCCTGCGACCTGATTCATTTATGCATTTTGGATGATCCAAGTTGCAAATCCAGTGTTACTGTTAGTCGTTGACAACATGCAATGCCAAATACAGGCATTAGATCCTTGACCATTTCAGGGCCAGAGCTTCTTAGCATACCTAATCTGAATCTGTCACATTCTGTAACTTGTCGACAGGGACCCATCGACATATTGTCTATCGTCAAACTGGCGAATCAAAAGCAGTTAGAATGGGCTCATGGCATAAGTCAACTTAAACAGGCCAATCAGAAGCTCGGTTAGAATGGGCTCATGGCAAAGTCGACTTAACATCACACTCTGCGTTTTTCCCCAATGGCTGCCATTTTGGGAAAGCTAGAGATTCCACGATTGCCTGCAGTTTCTTTAAATGGGAAACTCACATCAGTGGCAAAAGAAGTGTCCGGCGAAAACAATTCTACATCGGAAAGTGAACATAGCAATGTATGAAATGAATAATATCGAACATAATGAGTGGTTTAGTGGTGTATCTTTATTCCTAATCACAAAGTACAAAGTACAACAAGTGTATTTACCTTCGATACATCATTATTAACAAGAGGTGGATAGCAAGATGCACAGCTGGCTTTCCCGCTCAAATGCTGTCAAATATCTCAAGTCATATTTGGGGCAATTATAGCCGAATGAAATGACCTGAGTCTCAGAAAGCTGCATCTTTAGGCATTCTGCAACTTGCTACGATGTCGGCACTTTCGCCGATGATTCTGTTTATATATTTTAGGGAGGGCAAGTAAATCTTGCTTCACAAGTCATATCTGCTGGAATGTTGGTCCACAAATGATTCAGAATTCCTTTCTTTCTGAAGACTAATCAGATACACATTGTGTGAAATTCTGAGGTCATTCAGCACTCTTTCAGTCAGAAACGTGACTGATAGAAAATTCAGGGGAAAAAGATAGAAATCCTGCGAAATCAGGGTATTGATAGAAAATTCAGGGGAAAAAGATAGAAATCCTGCGAAATCAGGGTATTGAAATTGTATTATAACTCAAGATCCATATCTATCCTGTCGTCACATTATCATAAATGACCTATCTCTTATCTGTAGGAATCTGAAGATACTAAAATCGTATTTGTTGCATTTTTTCCTGATTTTAAATTGTCATCGGGTGGTCACTCCAGTAAACTAGGCTACATGTATCGTTTAACCATGAAATGTGCAGCAAAATGAAATGACTTATTGTCACAGGTAGAGGTTTGGTGTATAATTTGCAGTGAAGCTGCAAATATGGTTCTCACTTGTCTCGAAATGTATCAAAGCCTGTGCTGTAGGTGTAGCGGTATGAACTTGTGACCAATGGTGTGCACATGACAAGGGGATTAGTCTGGCAGGGCCATGTATGATACTGTAAAACGGGAAATTTTTGCGGATGGTTTTTTTCGCGGACCCTCAGTATTTCTGCCCCAGAATAATATTTTGCGCCTTTATAATTTGCGGACAGCTCGGCGCCGCAAAAACCGCAAAATTAAAATGCATTGCAACAAATTCACAGAGCCGTAGACGTGATTTCCCGGCATTCAGGCCACCATCGTCCTCTATGGGAAGCAGTTTCATTCATAAATACAAGCAGTTTCAAGAGCCCCGAAGTTCCATGTGCTCTTGTTTTGACTGGAGACTGACCACGTTGCTTTGTTGTGTCTGGTATGGGACCATAAGTATTTACCGCTAATGACGGCCGGCTCATCTTCAACGCGAGTATCGGATGATCAGAACACAATTCTGAATGTGGAGTTTACCGAGTTGCAAGTTTCAGCGCGATTTAATGGCAAGTACTAGCATTAATTCAAATTGTGTCTTATTTTTGCGGTCGTGCCGACAATGTTGAATGGATAAAATGTTTACGCGTATTAAATTTGCGGATGTGATAGGACCGCAAAGACCGCAAAATTAAAACGTCCGCGAAAATTTCCCGTTTTACAGTATGTCTGCAGAATTCGCACGCCGTGCAGTCATTTGTCTGCCCTTCCTCGCTATTTGCCTACCCTGCATGTGTCCTTCACCAGGAAGACATTCCAGAACCTGACTGCTGTGCCACAGAGTCATACCCCTCCTTGCCCTTTCTTCACTCAGTTTGTATTTTCTGATTGTAGGGACCATCAAATTTGCTGTCAAGCAAATTTCACAGTTCTAGTTAAAAGGACAGTAATTGCAAAGATGCATTGTGTCAAAGCTGAAATTTTGTACAAAATACCTGAAAAGTATCGAAATCTTTGTGTAGATATGGATTTTTTATCCTGAAGGGCTTGTTCTTACATCTTCCTCATAGGAATCCAAGAGAGCGTACGTCAATCCAGCAAAAGTGGAGCCTCTGCTGAAATGTTACTGGAAAGATGGGAAGGTATGTTGGGAATTGGAATCGGAGAAGTACCGATAGCTGACGTACTGGTAGTGTTTCTGCTANGCTTGAATTGACTAACACATTTCAGGGCCATATCACAATAAAAGAAATATTACATCAAACAAAAGAGGGGGTTGGACATAAAAGTGGCACTTTCTGTAGATTGACCCACACTAGTTTGGCAACACCCTGTAATAAACAGTCCACCGTTAAAAATTGTAAAACTGTGTAACTGCCTGAATTGCCGCTAGACAGTCAGCTGGTTTGGCCAGGCAGCTCAGTTCCAAATGGTCACTTGACCTCTATGTAAATGGTGAATAAAATATATATGAGTATTCTCATCGCAGACATGGTTACAGCCATGGTCTGCAGTGTGACTCCTCTTTATTGTGTGAAGCTGTGGAAGTATCTAGAGGCTGTTATTTAACAAAAAATTTGTAACTTTATGAGTACAAAAATCCTTTGTTCAGCTGATAGAGCAAACTATATAGGGTGCTCACAAATGAACAATGATTTGTGCACTTCATAAAGTTGCAAATGCTTCTTGAATTCGGTCACTGAGTATATCCACTGCACCTCCTGATAGTTCTCATCAACTGTGAGTGCATGTAACAGATAAGTGCACCACCTCCTGATAGCTCTCATCAAACTTGGTTGCATGTAACTGATAAGTGCACCAAGACAATATAAATTCTTTTATTAGAGACGTATTGGCCTACAAAGGACAGACTATACAACACTTCCATAAACTGTGAATACTGTGCTTGAAGAATATCCCTACAACAATGCTGTACGTGGAGAATGTTCCTGCAACAATGGTGTAATAGTTGTCAATGTTGCACATCAAGAATGTCCCTGCAACAATGGTGTAATAGTTGTCAATGTTACACGTCAAGAATGTCCCTCCAACAATGGTGTAATAGTTGATGTTGCACATGGAGAAAGTCCCTGCAACAATGGTGCACATATACTAGTACCTGGTAACATTACCACTGCCACACCAATTCAACTGCTGATAAGGTGACACTGCTAACAACTGTCTGTTCATTATCTGTTTCCTTTCCATCTTGCACAGTGAAATTGCACTTGTGCCAGGATCTGTCACTGCAGATACTGAACCCCCCCCCCAGAAAAATTTTATTTCATGAATTGTACAGAAAAATATGGTGCATGATAAAAAGACGTGCAAAAAACCACTGCAGCACTGCCTCTCCAATCACATGATGTTCCAAATCTTGGCGAAAATTTGACCACGTTTGCAACTTGGTAGGAGACGACCAATGATGAGACCTGAAAAAAATGTGATATGTTCTGGCAATGGTTTTGAACCAAATGAGGAAGTGACATCAAGACAGTGAAAGCTGACTGCAACCTTTTCAAGGCCTTCCAAACAATTTTTTACACATTTTCCCCCACAAAATTGGCCTTGGCAATGAAACGGTTTTAAGGACATCGAATCTTGATGACAGCACTAATCTGGGCCAAAATTTGTCCTTGCATGTGGCCAAATTCATCCATGTACTTGGCAAACATCGGCCCTCGCATGAGTAGATGCCCTTAGCCAACATCAATCATTGCAGAAGGCAAACATCCGTCTTTATGCTAGGCCAACATCTGCAACATCCGTCCTAGCACTGGGCCAATGTCCGTCCTTGCACAAGGCCACCATGCCATCTGACTTTGCATTGAGTCAACTTCTGTTCTAGCACTGGGCCAACATCTGTTGTTGCACTGGGCCAACGCCCATCCTTGCACTGAGTCGGCTTCTGTTCTTGCACTGGGCTGATGTCTGTCCTTGCAGTTGACTAACTTCCGTCCCCGCACTGGGCCATTGTCTGTCCTTGCTCTGGGCCTATGTCTGTCCTTGCACTGGGCCAACTACCATCCTTGCAATGGGCCAACATGTCCTTGCACTGGGCCAACTTCCATATTTGCACTGGGCCAACATCCGTCCTTGCATTGAGCCAACATCTGTCCTTGTACTTGGCCAACATCTGTCCTTGCACTAGGCCAACTTCCATACTTATACTGGACCAACATCCATCCTTGCATTCAGCCAACATCTGTCCTTGCACTGGGCCAACTTCTGTCCTTGCACTGGGCCAACGTCCACACTTGCACTGGGCCAACTTCCATACTTGCACTGGGCCAACTTCCATACTTGCACTGGGCCAACATCTGTCCTTGCACTGGGCCAACATCTGTCCTTGCACTGGACCAACATCCATCCTTGCACTGGGCCAACGTCTGTCCTTGCACTGGACCAAATTCCATTCTTGTGCTAGGCCAACATTTGTCCTTACACTGGGCCAACATCCATTTCATGCTTCAGATAGACAGGCCTACTCTAAATCAATGCCAATGGATTTATACTACTGGTGAAATGACAAAGCAAAAAGAAGACATAGCATACCTCAGTAATAAGAAGACCTCTCTATTCTAAATTTGGACACTTGTTCGGATTCATCATGTCTGCAGTGATGTCCTCGTCAATGTAAAAACTCTGACATCAACGTCGCTCCTGACAAGTTGACAACTTGACCCTCCTGAAAACTAGAATGGAAAAGGCCATGAAGTCAGCATACGGCATGCTAGTTTGCCGGGAATTTGCTGAGGACATCTTCACCAAAATTACTCCATTTCCACCCCAGAAAATTTCCTTAGAAACAAAATGGAAGTGTAGGAAATGTCTATTTGATGTGCTCTTCATTCACTTGGTGTGGGCCCCAACCATATCTTGGCAAAATAGCTTGTTTGCATCAGTTGACCACTGCCTGCACATTGTCAATTGACCCCAAAAGTGCACTTACTCTGGGAAGGCCAATAATGGCAGATACCTGGTATCATTTTGGTTTCCCTCCCTACCCTGCTCCCTACATATGTTTTTCCTCACCTTGAAACCCTTTCATAATCCACGATCTGCTACTTCTCAAACAGTGTTGGAGGCCCCAGAAAGAAGACCATCTCAGATGAATGATACAGCGACCATAACCAACGAAGTCGTGAGTTGAGAAGCATCTGTTTCTTGGATCCTGAAGGACAAGGAAAAAAAGTTTCAAGCAAAAAGTATCAAACTGTGTTTATTACTAATGGCATTGAGAGTACACGATCAATAGGGTCGGTTCGTGGCTTCGATCCCCGGCCAGGACACATACAAGTTGTGAAAAAAGTTGTGAACCAATTAGGGTCTGTCGGATGAGACTGAAAGCCGTGGTCCCTTGTACCTGAGTGTCTATGCCAGGGCAAGTAAAAGACCCCACACAGGTGGACAGTAGCCTGTAGTGGACTCCATACCATAGTATAAGCTTAAGACCATTAAAAGGGTTATGAAGCTTCCAAACGATACATACATACAATATTATTGCACAACATGGGGCCCGAAATACATGTAGCAGCATGTGCTTCTGGTATGATAGGTGGAAGAAAGATTGGCAATATAGCCCATTTTGGTCCTCATATTGTGCAATAATATTATCGCCCATTTTGGTCCTCATATTGTGCAATATCGGTAATATTGAACGTGTATGGACAGCTTAAGATATGACAGAGTACAAGTGATGGCTCTGTCCCGTGACAAATAAGTGGCAATGATAGTTGATGAATGTGGTAATAACCTAAGGATGCATTTTGGCTCACCAACAGTGCTGCCATTACACTAGGCTCCATGGGCGTTGGTAAGACTTGCATCTCGACACCCTATTAAAGCCAACTCCAGAAGATTTTGCATGAATGGATGGCAGCAGCATCAATCATACATAGGGGCATGTGTAGATTCGTTTTGATGTGATCTGAAAAATACACCGTATCAGAAATGAGAGTGATGTGAAAAGGTTACTGTGTAAACATTTTGGCCTATGAGAGTGATGCGACAAGGATACTGTGTAAACATTTTGGCCTATGAGAGTGATGCGACAAGGATACTGTGTAAACATTTTGGCCTATGAGAGTGATGCGACAAGGATACTGTGTAAACATTTTGGCCTATG
>NMRB01000614.1:120716-189364 GCA_002633025.1 Notospermus geniculatus
TTTATATTTTGGGCCTAAAATGGTCCATTCTCCTTGCCAAAATGAATTCAGAGTTCCCTACGCCATTGCCAAAGATTTTATCACATATTGAAAAATGCTTTGATCTACTACGAGAATACTCGTAGCTGGCAACAGCGATGGGCACGTCCAAACGAATATACTCGTAGCTCGGCAGCGAACGTGTTAAAGCCAACTCCAGAAGATTTTGCATGAATGGATGGCAGCAGCATCAATCATACATAGGGGCATGTGTAGACATCGTTTTGATGTGATCTGAAAAATACACCGTATCAGAAATGAGCGTGATGTGAAAAGGATACTGTGTAAACATTTTGGCCTATGAGAGTGATGCGACAAGGATACTGTGTAAACATTTTGGCCTATGAGAGTGATGCGACAAGGATACTGTGTAAACATTTTGGCCTATGAGAGTGATGCGACAAGGATACTGTGTAAACATTTTGGCCTATGTCGATGCACAATACACTGAAACTACATCAGTTCAGTAAAACCAACAAATTCAGCAACCTTCAAAGTTGTCAAATACAGGGACGCGACAAGGCATTGATCTGCTACTGTTCAGCTGTTACGTAGTCCATTTCAGCTATTGAAATGTGCAGGTTCACCAAGGCCATTAACACTTTCCTCAAACGTGACATCCGACAGGTTCTTCCAGACCGCCACACATTTTGAGTTATTAGTGAGTTTTCGCAATGGCCTACGAAAACAACTCTATTGTTCGAGAAAGAAGGACCCTCACTAACCGGGCCCTTGCGGAAACTCACTACTAGGTGATTATCGCTGCCCTTTACACACCAAACACAATTTCCCCGTCAATGCACAGCTATTCTATCAGACCAGTGTCATCGTAATTGATGCTAAATCGGCAAAAATCCCATTATGAATAGAATAGCAGACACAACGTGATTAATGAAAATAACATTTTGTGCTAATGGAAAGCAGCAGCGTGGAAATTAATGATGATTATTCACCTGAGGTGATGTAGGGGAAAAAAATTTGATGAGCAAACTCCTGGTTTGTAATATGTCAGGTTTCAGCACGACAAACGGAAATGACCACCCTGAGATTTCAGATAATGGATGTCCAATCCGGGATATCTATTCAGACCGACAATGGTAAACAGCCCTGACAATGGTAAACAGCATTGTCTCCATTGGGCCCAGTAATCAGCATTATCAATAATTTGTTCAGTGTGTTATTGGTATTAAAATCATTGATTATGCTCAGTACTGGGCCCCTTCTACCATGTTGGGACGAGACCTTCCCTGGTCTCCAGTGAAGGCACTGGAGTTTTCTTGTGTGAGTTGGCTCTCAAAGGGCAATTCATTATGATTCACCCTAACTTCAACATGGGCGAAGTGCCAGGCCTGTGCAACAGACACCATAAAGTCAACACAATTATTAAACCACAAACCACAGTATTTACCAACACAACATTGGATTTGCTATAGGTTATGGAAAGTAAACCAAGTTCCCTAAAATCATTAGGTAACTGCGACATGGATTATTTACCACTGACCTATGCACATTTCCAAGCTTGGCACTTTGCCCATGTTGAAGTTAGGGTGAATCATACTTTACATGACATAAGCCTAGTTCATACTTCGACGCAAGACCATCTACATGTAGGGGTGAAATTGACTAAAATACGAAATTTGTAAGTTTGAAATTGTGAATTCCGTGGGCCGTGAAATTATTCTTAGTGACATGTTTGACTACCGCGACTATTTCCCATTTGAGTAAGTGGTTTGGGTGGCACAGTTACAGCATCCCCACATGTCGCAATGAGGTCAGAAACCACCCTCTCACCAAGCTACTCCCCTTGTATTCATTGATTTATGAGACACCCCCCACTTATTGTTTCTCCACTCAAGAACCAATCAGCTAATTGTCATTAAAGATTAAAACTTGGAGCCAAATCCACGGATCAAATCACAGATAATGTTAACTGAAGGCAACCATTTAGACGATGACTATCCCTGGAAGCACGAGATCTCAAACTCCGTAAACCGACGGTGGCTAGCCGTGGTAGAACTTCTCCATTTCCTTAATGAGGCGGGAGTATTTGTGGGGATTGAAATTGATGGAACGATGCGGAAATCTATTGTCACCGAGGCAAGTGGACCTTTTCCGCATGAGGTTCATTTTTCATTTACAAAATTGAGAGACACCAAAAACCGGAACTATAATAAAACATAAGGGCAAAGTGCCTGGCATTTAATGGCACTGAAGACAGCGTTTGACATTTAATATCACCTTACTTGTAAATGCCGTGAGGCAATACAAACTGCCCTGACCCAAGCAGGCAAACTGACCTGAGCTGAGAGAGATAGGCCTAGAGAGATTTCGTCCGATCAACACAGCGTAAAATAGTCTCGCTTGGCCAGACGCTACGGGCTCACCCCTTCGGTAAGTCACGCTCCGCGTCTGGCTCTTTTAGAGATTAACAGTCGTGAAGACCGCGTGGTGGCAGCACAGGCATGGACACTTCTCATTTCGCTTAGTTTCGCAGAATTTCTGCGGCAATTATGAGTAAGAAAGCGTGGTGATTGGCTGGAGCCCAGAGAGTGCCATCTAGTGGTGTTAACGGCTTTTGAGCCCCAAAAGTGCCAGTGTGTGGAAGACCGGGACGTCGGATACACACTGAGGCCGAGTGTAAGCATAAAAACACATTACAGTGCCCCCAGTTGAAAAAACCAACACTGACAAAAAACGACAATTCCGATTTCTGCATTATTCACAGCCGCAAAATACGAGCTCTAATTAAGAACAGGACACCAACGTTCCTCCTCTGAGGGGAGAAAATCAAGACAATTCCGGAAGCTACTCATTATTTTGTGAGTCTCTTGTCGCTGGGGACTCTTGACTGTTGAACAAGCGAGGATGGAGGAGGAAGCAGGTTCCTCGCACAACATCTCGCGAGGTTTGACAGAAGACAGGGAGGCGGCGTATGACTTTTTCTCCATTGAATCAAAAGAAATTGCTTACTCTTTAGACAATATTGGCCCAATAGACAAATCCCAAACGTAAACGAGACGAGACGTAAATGAGAAAGATCTGTGCACTTCCGCCGAAATTGCAAACACAACCTCGGTCTGAAACTGAATGACGTGACGCAGAGAACCCCACGACAGTGACTTCGACGATGTTGCGTCAGAGTCGACCATTGCTGAATCATGGATTGCGTGACGTCAGTCGGTTTCAGATCGAGGTTGTGGTTGCAATTTCAGTGGAAGTGCGCAGATCAGCGCAAAACAATGAAACGAGTCTGTGCCCAAGGAAAACCACCTTTCTACATCCTCTCAGGACAAGGGCTCCAAAACGAACTCCTCTGTCGACCTCCCTGAGGTACGAATTCATCGACCTAGAATGACAGTTGCTGATGCGTTCAACCTGCCACTCTGTTCCGTTCAGCGTCCAAACTTCATAAGACTTCAGTCGCTGCATCTGTTAGGAGATGACATGACTCTCGTCCTCCAATAGCTGCAGAGGACAGAAGTCGCCAGCGACAGAAAATCGCCCCAGGCCAGGTTACGGCAGTTGAGTACGTGGAGACATCATTAACCTGTCTCCCAGACTCAAGCGGTGACTCCCACATGTCTCGGAGTCAAAGGAAGGAAAAATCAATACCCATCACCACAAAACCACAGAGTGGTTTCAAGACCACAGAGTGGTTTCAAGCAAGATGAGAAGAAAAAACTCCATTCGTCACCTGCGCATATTGTTTTTTATTGAGTAATATATTAAGTGACGATCATCAGTTCATGTAATTGAGATAACTGACACCCGAGTCTGACACTGATCATCAGCTCATCTGACCTGTTCATCTGAAATATGATTGCTGACACCTGATTGAGCCTGACACTGATCATCAGTTCATCTGATCTATGATTGCTGACACCTGATTGAGTCTTCCACTAATTGTCAGTTCATCTGATCTATGATTGCTGACAGCTGATTGTGTCTGACAATGATCATCAGTTCATCTGATCTATGATTGCCGACAACTGATCGAGTCTGACAATGATTGTCAGTACATCTGATATATGATTGCTGACAACTGATTGAGGCTGACAATGATCGTCAGTTCATCTATGATTTCTAACACTGATTGTCAGTTCATCTGATCTTTGACTGCTGACACCTGATCGAGTCTGACACTGATCATCAGTTCATCTGATCTGCAGATGACAACTGATACTATTCAACATTCAAATCAACTGCCAATGGCGATATTGAATTAAATCATTTATCCAGTTCCTGCGGGGAATTTCACCCAGTAATGAGTTCCTGACATCCAACTCAGCAGAACCAGTCCCCAATGTCATTCATGTAACAGGTTAATTGGAGTTTGTAAATGCTGACTGGTTAGTTGTAGCTGGCATGCACGACTTGGTTAGGAGTTACTAGCATGCTATCTGGCCAACCATGTGGATAACCATTCTTAATGTGTAGGTTGATGAAATGATTGGTTAGCTCGCATGCAAACCCAGCAGTGAGTTCCTCCAACTTGGCCACTCGCAGCTAGGTTGATAGACCAGGGTCCATATTCATAAATACACTTAAGTCAAAGTGTGATATTTATCTTTTGTGTTGAACAAAGGATAAGTGTCACAAGTAAGACTTAAGTAGTTTTATGAATATGTGTGGCGGTCTGGGAAAACCCGTCTGATGTCACTGAATGATCAACAAGGGCTGTCAGATTGCACGTGCACTGATCTGCTACTGTTACCTGTTACATAGTACATTTCAGCTATTGAAATGTGCGGTCTCACCAAGGCCATTAACACTTTTCTCAAACGCGACATCCGACGGGTTTTCCTGGACCACCTCACATATGGGCCCAGGGTCCATATTCATAAACATACTTAAATCAAAGTTTGATACTTATCATTTGTGTTGAACAAAGGTTAAGTGTCAAACTTCAACTTAAGTAGTTTTATGAACACCCGCCCAGTGCAGTAGTCAGTATTAGTGTGAACATGAAGGCTGATTGTTATTCATGGCATGCTTGATATGTTTAACTCAACTTACCAGCCATGGACGGTTCTCTGAGAAGGCTGCAGGAAAGCAGTGGGTATGATCACAATCTTCTCCATGACAATGTCAAGCTGTAACAGACTCTCACAGTACAGCACCTATCACTGACAACTTATTCAGAGACAACTCTAGTACAAAGTGTCGTGCATTTATCTCTAAAGCTTCCCATACACGATCAATATTATTGCACAATATGGGGCCCAAAATAGGGGCATGTGCTTCTGGGTGAAAGAATGATTGGCAATAATATTGCCCATTTTGATCCTCATAATGTGCAATAATATTGCACGTGTATGGGCCACTTAACAACTTATTCAGAAACAACTGTAGTACAAAGTGCCGTGCACCTATCTTTGACAACTAATTCCATAACAACTGCAGTATAAAGTGATATTTCAAGTTGCTAAAACCACCATCATGATCAAATAATCATCTTATAATTGAAACATTCCAAACCATCCACATCATTTAGTTAACAACGTCTTCACGACTGTAAAATTCATAAGAGGATTGTCCCGGCGAATGGCCGGCTGCATTTTTACACAAGGATGATTGAAACCGGATCAAAGTAATGCAGAATTTCTGTCTTGTAATCAAATACTGCAGCACTTTTGGTGACTCTCGCTGGGTTGCGTGTCGGCACTTGGCGTCAGACCAGTTTAAGGAGGTCAAAGCCTCATGACAGCACCTGAAATATGTGGTGACGTGGTCATCTTGTGGTCAGGTTTGCAAAACCTTCAGGATAGATTGGAACACAGTCATTGTGCAAAAGCACTGATCATGATGTTCACATTCTCATGTATAAATAACATATAACAGTATAAACTACTGACTGGCAAAAAGCACAATGTTCAAACTCAAATGTTTGATTACAATATGTTAAGGATTACTGTCAAGTATCCTACAGCATTTTTCTTGCATCTTCAACAGGATTAACTTCAAAACATCATATTTAATCACGATGAAGAAATGATATGGATTACAATCACATAAAGTTGCTTGGCTTCTTTTCCAATGATCGTGATTTCAAAGTGCACTGAAGGTATAACGGAAATACTCAACAACTTGCAAATGCATGTAGTTAAAGCCAGGAATCCACTGCTGCTTTTTGGCTTTGCGACTTGCTTTGCAACCTGCTACCTACGATTGAATACGACCGCAAGGAACTGATACCGGTTAGGTTGCCGACCGATTGCCGACTGAAATTGACCACATCTTCGCCATTGGTGGAAATCACGTCTAGCGAGTCCACTAGGGTGATCGAGTGCACAGTTGCATGCAACCCAGTTGCAAAGCAAGTCGCAACGCAAAATCAGTTTGAAAATCAATGGTGGATTCGTAGCTTTAATCTGCCCCAGAGAGGAGATGTATTAGAAATGGGTACAGATCCCAACTCGTATAAACATAAATCACGTGAGCCAAGGAGCTGAGAGCTCGGTTGTTTTCGCCGCCGGTTCTGCCTCTCAAGTCTTCATCGTTACCTGATCGTCAGCCTTCAGGGTCTATTATGTTCCAAAATACCCAATTATACTGAGCGGTAATTACACGCTGAAACTTTTTAATATCGGCAAAAAATTGTGTAAAAAAATGAACATCATACTTCAATGCCAGACAGCCACTTAATGATATGTTGTTGAAACGCAGGGCATCAAATTCACGAATCATACTTTACATGACATAAGCCTAGTTCATACTTCGACGCAAGACCATCTACATGTAGGGGTGAAATCGACTAAAATACGAAATTTGTAATTTTGAAATTGTGAATTCCGTGGGCCATGAAATTATTCTTAGTGACCTGTTTGACTACCGCGATTATTTCCCATTTGAGTAAGTGGTTTGGGTGGCACAGTGGTAACATCCCCACCTGCCACAATGAGGTCAGAAACCACCCTCTCACCAAGCTACTCTCCTTGTATTCATTGACTTATGAGACGCCCCCCACTTATTGTTTCTCCACTCAAGAACCAATCAGCTAATTGTCGTTAAAGATTAAAACTCGGAGCCAAATCCACGGATCAAATCACAGATAATGTTAACTGAAGGCAACCATTTAGACGATGACTACCCCTGGAAGCACGAGATCTCAAACTCCGTAAACCGACGGTGGCTAGCCGTGGTAGAACTTCTCCATTTCCTTAATGAGGCGGGAGTATTTGTGGGGATTGAAATTGATGGAACGATGCGGAAATATATTGTCACCGAGGCAAGTGGACCTTTTCCGCATGAGGTTCATTTTTCATTTACAAAAATTGAGAGACAACCAAAAACCGGAACTATAATAAAACATAACCAAGGGCAAAGTGCCTGGCATTTAACGGCACTGAAGACAGCGTTTGGCATTTAATATTACCTTATTTGTAAAAGTCGTGAGGCAATACAAACTGCCCTGACCTAAACAGGCAAACTGACCTGAGCTGAGAGAGATAGGCCTAGAGAGATTTCGTCCGATCAACACAGCGTAAAATAGTCTCGCTTGGCCAGACGCTACGGGCTCACCCCTTCGGTAAGTCACACTCCGCATCTGGCTCTTTTAGAGATTAACAGTCATGAAGACCGCGTGGTGGCAGCACGGGCACGGACACTTCTCAATTTCCGCGGCAATTATGAGTGAGAAAGCGTGGTGATTGGCTGGAGCCCAGTGGAGTGCCATCTAGTGGTGTTAACGGCTTTTGAGCCCCAAAAGTGCCAGTGTGTGGAAGACCGGGACGTCGGATACACACGGGGGCCGAGTGTAAGCGTAAAAACACATTACAGTGCCCCCAGTTGAAAAAACCAACACTGACAAAAAACGACAATTCCGATTTCTGCATTATTCACAGCCGCAAAATACGAGCTCTAATTAAGAACAGGACACCAGCCTTCCTCCTTTGAGGGGAGAAAATCAAGACAATTCCGGAAGCTACTCATTATTTTGTGAGTCTCTTGTCGCTGGGGACTGTTGACTGTTGAACAAGCGAGGATGGAGGAGGAAGCATGTTCCGCACACAACATCTCGCGAGGTTTGACAGAAGATAGGGAGGCGTATGATTTTTTTCTCCATTGATTCTTGATTCTCCAATCAAGAGACATGTCAAATAAGACATTGCTTACTCTTTAGACAATATTGGCCCAATAGACAAATCCCAAATTGATGTAAACGAGAAAGATCTGCGCACTTCCGCCAAAATCGTAAACACAACCTCGGTCTGAAACTGAATGACGCGACGGAGAGAACCCCACGACAGTGACTTCGACGATGTTGCATCGGAGTCGACCATTGCTGAATCATGGATTGCGTCACGTCAGTCGGTTTCAGATCGAGGTTGTGGTTGCGATTTTGGCAGAAGTGCGCAGATCTGCGAATTTGAGAATCGCAAAACAATGAAACCAGTCTGTGCCCAAGGAAAACCACCACCACCTTTTTACATCCTCTGAGGACAAGGGCTCTGAAACGAACTCATCAGTCAACCTCCCTGGGGTAGGGAAATCATGCAACCTAGAATGACGTGCTGATGCTTTCAACCTGCCACTCTGTTCCGTTTAGCGTCCAAACTCCATAAGACTTCAGTCGCTGCATCTGTTAGGAGATGACATGACTCTCGTCCTCCAATAGCTGCAGAGGACAGAAGTCGCCAGCGACAGAAAATCGCCCCCAGGCCAGGTTACGGCAGTTGAGTACATGTACGTGGAGACATCATTAACCTGTCTCCCAGACTCAAGCGGTGACTCCCACATGTCTCGGAGTCAAAGGAAGGAAAAATCAATACCCATCACCACAAAACCACAGAGTGGTTTCGAGCAAGATGAGAAGAAAAAACTCCGTTCGTCACCTGCGCATATTGTTTTTTATTGAGTAATAATATATTAAGTGACGATCATCAGTTCATGTAACTGAGATAACTGACACCCGAGTCTGACACTGATTGTCAGTTCATCTCATCTACGATTGCTGACAACTGATTGAGTTTGACAATGATTGTCAGTTCATCTGATCTATGATTGCTGACAACTGATTGAGCTTGACAATGATTGTCAGTTCATCTGATCTATGATTGCTGACAACTGATTGAGCTTGACAATGATTGTCAGTTCATCTGATCTACGATTGCTGACAACTGATTGAGCTTGACAATGATTGGCAGTTCATCTGATCTATGATTGCTGACACCTGATTGAGTCTGACAATGATCGTCAGTTCATCTGATCTATGATTGTTGACACCTGATTGAGTCTGACAATGATCGTCAGTTCATCTCATCTATGATTGCCAACAACTGATTGAGTCTCTGACAATGATTGTCAGTACATCTGATATATGATTGCTGACACCTGATTGAGTCTGACAATGATCATCAGTTCGTCTGACCTATTATTGACACCTGGTTGAGTCTGACACAGATTGTCAGTACATCTCATCTGTGATTAATCACATACTGATTGTCAGTTCATCTGATCAATGATTACTGACACCTGAGTGAGTCTGACACTGATCATCAGTTCATCTGATCTATGATTGCTGACAACTGATTGAGTCTGACAATGATCATCAGTTCATCTATGATTTCTAACACTGATTGTCAGTTCTGATCTATGATTGCTGACAAATGATTGAGTTTGACAATGATCGTCAGTTCATCTATGATTTCTAACACTGATTGTCAGTTCATCTGATCTTTGACTGCTGACACCTGATTGAGTCTGACACTGATCATCAGTTCATCTGATCTGCACATGACAACTGATACTATTCAACATTCAAATCAACTGCCAATGGCGATATTGAATTAAAATCATTTATCCAGTTCCTGCGGGGAATTTCACCCAGTAATGAGTTCCTGACATCCAACTCAGCAGAACCAGTCCCCAATGTCATTCATGTAACAGGTTAATTGGAGTTTGTAAATGCTGACTGGTTAGTTGTAGCTGGCATGCACGACTTGGTTAGGAGTTACTAGCATGATATCTGGCCAACCATGTGGATAACCATTCTTAATGTGTAGGTTGATGAAATGATTGGTTAGCTCGCATGCAAACCCAGCAGTGAGTTCCTCTACCTTGGCCACTCACAGCTAGGTTGATAGACCAGGGTCCGTATTCATAAATATACTTAAAGCCCCACTGTATTGAAGTTGAAAAACGCAAATCATCGCCGCGATTTGTTGACGTCAGTGCACGACGTCAGCGTAGTGTAAAAATGCACTGCGCTCCATCTGAATACATAGGGCTCTCTCTGCAGTTGTTTTCAATGTGTGCTGAAACCTATGCCTTGATTCTCTGAAGTACGCATCAGACATGCATTTTGGGGACCTTCACGAGGCTATGGGACCTCTATGTGCACTCTCCTAACTTTTTAAAAATATCGTAAAATTCAATACTGTGGGGCTTTAAGTCAAAGTGTGATGCTTATATTTGAGTTGAACAAAGGATAATTGTCACACTTAGACGGTAGTTTTATGAACACCGGCCCAGTGCAGTAGTCAGTAGTAGTAGTAGTGTGAACATGAAGCTGATTGTTATTCATGGCATGCTTGATATGTTTAACTCAACTTACCAGCCATGGACGGTTCTCTGAGAAGGCTGCAGGAAAGCAGTGGGTATGATCACACTCTTCTCCATGACAATGTCAAGCTGATTCAGACTCTCACAGTACAGCACCTATCACTCGTGTATGGGCCACTTAACAACTTATTCAGCAACAACTGTAGTACAAAGTGCCGTGCACCTATCTTTGACAACTAATTCCATAACAACTGCAGTATAAAGTGATATTTCAAGTTGCTAAAACCACCATCATGATCAAATAATCATCTTATAACTGAAACATTCCAAACCATCCACATCATTTAGTTAACAACGTCTTCACGACTGTAAAATTCATAAGAGGATTGTCGCGGCGAATGGCCGGCTGCATTTTTACACAAGGATGATTGAAACCGGATCAAAGTAATGCAGAATTTCTGTCTTGTAATCAGATACTGCAGCACTTTTGGTGATTCTGGCTGGGTTGCGTGTCGGCACTTGGTGTCAGACCAGTTTAAGGAGGTCAAAGCCTCATGAGAGCACCAAATATGATGACATGGTCATCTTATGGTCAGGTTTGCAAAACTTCATAGACAGAAGGTAGTCACCATCAGATGGTGAGGTGACTGCCGGACCCAACGTCAGTCAGTACTGGAATCAGTCACCATGTGAAGTAAATGTCACAATCACATGTGAAACACAACTTTGATATAAGGTAAAGATGGTTGGAGCCATACTGCAGTTATCAGGGCCCATATTCATAAAACCTTACTAGGCTTAGTTACTTGCTAAAATGCCCAGTCTGTACAGACCAATGTACACAACTAGAAACCAACTAAGCTAGCAAGGTTTTATGAATATCGGCCCAGGCCCCCTGGTTCTTAATGCTCCCTCCCTTACATCACATGGGCGCTGATGAGGGCAGGGGAGGAGGGAACACTAGGAAACCCTGAGGAACCTCAGGATGGGTTGGAACACAGTCATTGTGTAAAACCACTGATCATGATGTTCACATTCTCATGTATAGATAACATATAACAGTATAAACTACTGACTGGCAAAAAGCACAATGTTCAAACTCAAATGTTTGATTACAATATGTTAAGGATTACTGTCAAGTATCCTACAGCATTTTTCTTGCATCTTCAACAGGATTAACTTCAAAACATCATATTTAATCACGATAAAGAAATGATATGGATTACAATCACATAAAGTTGCTTGGCTTCTTTTGCAATGATCGTGACTTCAAAGTGCACTGAAGGTATAACGGAAATACTCAACAGCTTGCAAATGCATGTAGTTAAAGCCAGGAATCCACTGCTGCTTTTCTGCTTCGCGACTTGCTTTGCAACCTGCTACCTACGATTGAATACGACCGCAAGGAACTGATACCGGTTGGGTTGCCGACCGATTGCCGACTGAAATTGACCACATGAAATGAAGAAACGACCACATCTTCGCCATTGGTGGAAATCACGTCTAGCGAGACCACTAGGGTGATCGAGTGCACAGTTGCAACGCAACCAAGTTGCAAAGCAAGTCGCAACGCAAAATCAGTTTGAAAATCAATGGTGGATTCGTAGCTTTAATCTGCCCCAGAGAGGAGATGTATTATAAATGGGTACAGATCCCAACTCGTATAAACATAAATCACGTGAGCCAAGGAGCTGAGAGCTCGGTTGTTTTCGCCGCCGGTTCTGCCACTCAAGTCTTCATCGTTACCTGATCGTCAGCCTTCAGGGTCTATTACGTTCCAAAATACCCAATTATACTGAGCGGTAATTACACGCTGAAACTTTTTAATATCAGCAAAAAATTGTGTAAAAAAATGAACATCATACTTCAATGCCAGACAGCCACTTAATGATATGTTGTTGAAACGCAGGGCATCAAATTCACGGGGAAAATTTGGCCGCAGGTTTTTTTAAACTGCCTGTTTGGCTGGTGAGTAAATATATCTTCACGTTACATTTTATATGAGTGT
Source organism: Notospermus geniculatus (assembly GCA_002633025.1). Classification (NCBI taxonomy): domain Eukaryota; kingdom Metazoa; phylum Nemertea; class Pilidiophora; order Heteronemertea; family Lineidae; genus Notospermus; species Notospermus geniculatus. The sequence continues at coordinate 133,267 of NMRB01000614.1, forward strand.
CGTGGGATTGAGTTCATCCCAGTGATGAAAGAGAGTAAATTCTACTTGGCCTCACAGATGCTGCCATATTTTAGCTAATCTACCCATAATAAGAAAGAATGCATGATTTCATACCAATCACCACATGTGTACTGTGCACATAAAACAACATCATTCCCAACACAAGGCTTCCCGAATGCAAAATAATGGTTTGAGTCGACCACCATAAAATTCACGGCAAGATTTACCGTAACTACACATATGTCACAAATTTATTTGATTGTCTTCAAGATATGTATCATACCTTTCACAGATGAGATCCCCATTAACAAAAGTTTGAAGCCTCCAAATATAGTACTATGCCATAAAGTCTTTTGATTTTCTATCAACTAATCATACCTTCGACAGATGAGGTACCACAAAGAAGAGTTTTAGATCTCTACACAAAATAAATGAGATTTCAATTAAGTAGGCCTGATAGGGTAACAGACATTAAAACGATTCTGGATGAGGTTCTCCAACATCTAGATATTTAGACCAACTCATCCACCCCCAGAGTCCTCCAGCAGATGATGGCATCTTCTGACAAAGATTTCTCGCCTCCGTTGTACTGATTGAAAAATATTTGAAGAAATGTTGTTCCTATCAACCATCTGAAGAACATTTGTGACCCGTCACCACAAAATCAGTGTTAAGTCGCTCTGAAGTTGGCAGGTTGAGCCCAACTTATTGTCAATTTCAGTAGGCCTAGGCTTATTCTCCGTTGTTTGTAAAAGCTGAGTGATTACATTTCTTCAATTTTTTTCCAATTCATTCCCAAAGATTTCAGAAAAATTTAGCAGAAGATACTGCCAACCCTTTGATGGTGTGGGCAGCCATAATGTGCAGCAGTTTTCACTCTACACGCGGTGCCCACCAAATAAAATTCATTAAATAAATAAATACTGCCAGCTCAAATCTGGGGGTAGACGAGTTAATTATACAAATGGTTCGTTTGCAGTGCTCATTTCTAGACATTTTGACCAAATAGTCCCTCGAACATGATCATCTCATGAAAACATGATAAACAGTTTGTTCACCAACAACCGATATAAAATAGTTTGCATCTTTAAAAGTGTAAATCTGCAATATGACACAAATCCTGCAGTCAAAACTCACAAAAACTTTTCTACCAACAAAGGATCATGAATTGCAAATATGCCACGATATGGGCGATTTTTCTATAAACAACGAGCGATAAATTAATAATGATTGTCTGTTTGCAGATTTCCGAGTTCTGTTGATAAACGTGACCTGTTGTTTATTGATGACGTCCAGGAACACGTCAACCTGAATTAATTTCACATGAATAAAAATTTCATGTCCATATTGGATGGAATTTCATCAGTGGCATATTTGCATCGATCGTTATTCATGAATTAATTACAAGTTAAAAATTTGAGAATAATAAGTACACAGATAAAACGCCAAGCGAGATTTGATATGTGCTGTGGCTGGAATGTTGATAATACTCGAATAAATGAGTTAGATATAATCTCTCCTAAGATTCAACCCTACACCATTTCAAGCTTTACTAATACTAAATCCCAAATGTTTTCAGCGTGGCATCAATCCAGCGCTTCCACTTTTTTGACCAAATTGCAAAAGCTGCGGTCTTTTCTTTCGGTGTCATCGAACTGTACCTGAAAAAGTGGTCAGAAAATGACGGTGAGTGATGTCACACCACAGGATTTGAAGAATTAATCATGCTTCCACCAATATGAAGAGGCAGATCTGGATCAAAATGCCAACTCTGGATCAAACTGCCATATCTAAATAAGAAACTGCCAAATCTAGATAAGAAACTGCCAAATCTAAAAAGAAACTGCCAAATCTGAATAAGAAACTGCTAAATCTGAACAAGAAACTGCCAAATCCTGATCAAAATTCCAACAAATCTGGATCAAAATGCCAAATCTGGATCAAAATGTCAAATCTGGATTAAAATGCCAAATCTTGACCAGAAAGGTACCGACGACTCTTACCGTATTGAGTTCATGGCCAGACGCTTCAAAAATCTCAGATCTGCTTTAGCACCGGCAACCCCCATGAAGATTTCATAGAAGTCGTGAGAGAGAGGGTCTGCCCCCCACATCGCAGGGTCGTCGGAACTGACCACGATGGAGTAATTGTTGGCGATGAGGAACGATGCTGGGTGGTTCCTCAGATCACTGACCAGATTGAGTACCTGTAAGGTATAAAATCATAATGGCCATCGCAGGATACTGCTCTGTGTAAGACATCTAATAGAATGCCCTTCAAACATGTAAAGAAGCTGTTCGTTTTCGTCAATTGAGGAATCTGAGTTGTGATCCTTGAGAAAATGGAGAAAGCTATGAAGCTGCAAATTGCAGCAATTATTCTGCACAGCACAACAAATAATCCCTGCAATTTGCAAGTGCATAGCTTGTCGTTTTTCCCAAGGATCACAACTCAGATTCCTCAACTGATGAAAACGAACAGTCCCTTTACCATTGTATTCTGATCACCAGTCGCCAAAGCTATCTATCACATATGAAAATCTATACGTTGCACTGGCCAACTGGGGTGGCTACCCGTTTGGCAGTGGATGTGTAGGCAGCTCCCAAATGCCCACTCAGAAAGCCCACTTGGTCTATCTTTTCTAAGGTTTCTGTGGCAAGAGACGCATCCTCGCCCACATTTGCACAAGATCCAGTTTCTGTACACAACTCCGTTTCATGGCAGATTCCACAACAAGGAAGAATTTTTTTACAGGAAGGACGAGACAACTAAAGGATTTATGGATATCTGATCTACAAACAAATCGAAAGGAAATTCACAATGTGCACAAACTTGAAAAAAATAACACAAAAAATTAACTATCTCCAATTCTAAGCCACTAATGGATTTCATCTCATAATGTAAGGCCCGGGAAGTATTGCGAACATTGTTCAAATGACGCAGGCATTATGACAATCTTCCTACACTGTGCATGGGTTTTGAAAGGTGGGGACGAAGAATATTTATCACCAGCAAAAGAAGAACATGAGAAGTTCGATAGGAATTCCTGATAACCTGCACCAGGGGAGCGATCGCTCAGAAAGAGATTATTTATCACATGACAAGAGTTGCACACAGTTTAAGCCATATTTCTTTGAAACGGCATTCGTTTACTAAAACATTGCCTCTGCTATTGTGGTGTACCAGAGCATATCGCTAGTTCCAGGAGGTACAGAAAATGTTTCAGTGAAATCGACCTGAGGTGGATTTGATCGTGTCGTAGTCTTTTATGAAATGCAGCAAAGGGAAAAGCTATAGAAATTGACTTGTGGAACGACTGGGATAGTATTGTAATTCATTTTTCCGTCAGGGTCGACGCCAAAGCATTATTGGCCCTGGTGAGTACGGAGGAGGCCATCACAAGCTACTCATCTCCCTTGCTTGGATGGGGAATTTTACTTGCCCTTGCAGACACAAGGTCCCAAGGCACCATGGCTTACTGTCCCATGTGACAGACTGAAGAGCCGGAAATGAAATACAACATGGCCCGGGCTAGATTCGAACCCGGGACCTGCCGCTTGCTAAGCGGATGTGATAACCACTAGGCTATCAGGCTCGCTAAGGAATTCAATAAGGCAAGGACGGAATTGTAGCAACAAATCCCAAATTGGAGATCATTTATGGTATCGCCATGATGATCATTTCGGACAACGAACCTTATCATACGAAATGTACTCAATGAAGAGAAAATGTACATGGTTATTACACTGTCAACAATGAGACATTTAGAGAGGAAATGACTCCACAATTTGTCATAAACAATGATTAATTAGGCATGCCTTGGGGAGAAAGCATAAAATGCCAAGAAAGTCGTGACGATCCAATGAGGAACCTGCAAACTGCCGCCACTTGGAGGCGGTATGAGTGGCTGTACCTCCTTTTTTTGATGTTTCGTCCCTGTTGCACTGCATCAAGGACGTCATGACATAAGGTTATTGAATTCCTTTGCTCTGATTTTAAAGCCCGACAGTATGCATTAGGCTTTAAATCTCGCGACGGCCGACGTAACCTTTGACCTTTAGGCAACATCGTTTCTTAGCCAAAATTTACATGATTACTTGGTTGATTTTCTTCTGCTTGCCCAGAGCGGAACTCTCTTACTGCTGTAGGGAGGTGCACGTGCATCCAGGGGTAGCGAGCATAAAGGGGTCGTAACCCTACGTCAGGCCTAAGCCAGGCGTAGTGCTGGTCGTGGCCCTATCCTCATGAGCATAAAGGTAGACGCAAGTGGCGTCTAGGTGTATATATGGGCGAAAGCCTACGCCTGCTCATTACCAGGCCTAAAGCTGTCTTAGTGAAAGTAGGCTGTCATTTTTCCGAGCATTGGTAGTCGCATTGCTTACTTTTCTTGCCAAAATGTCCTTTGACTGAGCAAATTAATCTACATTTTTGTATGTACACAATTTCTCATCCTCTGAGAAATTAGCCTTTCTCGGATACGCCTTGGTTTCACGTCCCGCCATTGCGAATGAAGATGACGCAGTGTGTGGAGGTGAAGGACGTCGAACCCGCACAATAGAAACCCAAGGCCACATAACCTTTTCAATGAGCAGTTACGCCGTATATCACTGTTATACCTCGGCGCAGGCGTTATGTTATACGCCTAGTTTTATGCTCCCTTCGTAAATGGGCGAGTCCAACGTCTGCTTTTACACCCAGGTTTACGACTACACTTACGACCCCTTTATGCTTGCTACCCCTGGTCTTCTCAATGCCAATTAGGCCATTCGTTTACTTCCACGAGCTAGCTCGGAACAGACTCTACACCGTTCGTTTACACCGGAACTGCCTCATCGGGGCTTCCTCGGACCAGGCGCGACTAGCCCTACCCGCTGAGGTGGGCTTCTCGTGGAACGTTCCCAGGATGCATTGTTCCAAAATGGCGGCAACGTTAGGGAAAGTTACTGTTCATGATGTCGCCACTTCCTCGTCTGTGGCTGCCGAGGAAGGCATGAGACCGTTCGATTACTGGCTGTTGCGTGCACGCTCAGCTTGTTCCTTCCGGGGCTTGCCTGAGGAAGTAATCGAGCACACTAAATGCCATTGCTGTATACAGACTGTTGAACGAACTGTTGTTCAACTGTCTATTGTGACAGTCCAAGCGGGACAGTTGAGTTGGGACTTTACCAAGGATTAGTATCCACTTATTGCCGACAATCACTGTTGTGGGCTGGAATCGAACTACCTACATGTTTACTGCTGCTCATTTGTGTTATTGCGTTAATCGGGGGTAATTATGAGCAGCACGAAACTGTTTTCCACTATTGACTATTATGGTGTGTTTGTGGTGGACAGTTCGGGTCGCGGACTGTTGGGAATAGCCTAAACAACAACTCTAATGCATAGAGTCGTGCTTTAATGCATAGAGTCGTGCTTTAAAGTCTTTGGTACAACAGCTCAGAGCGTTACCCTTTCGGGATAAAAAGTCACATGGGTTCCGCATCGGTTCAGTCGTGAGAAAGACACGGTCAGAAGGTCTCCGGTTTAAATCCATCTGTGGCTCTTTATTTCTTTCCATTGGCCCACAAGATTATACATTATTCAGGATTACCATAAATTAATTTTTATGACATTTTTATTATTTTATGGCTCCATTAAAGTACACTGAGACAGAAATGTAAAGTAAGGGTTGAGTGATATTCATGTTGATCATGTTCATCCTGATTCTAAGTAGACACACATCTTGTTATGTTTGACCATTGGAGGGTGGATGTAATCTCACTCTATTTATCTCTTGTTTAACTTGTTTACCGGTTTGCCACCATAAAGCGATCAGATCTCAATTCTGATTCATATCACGGATAGACTGGGCGTGTTTAACAACTAAACTCTCTCTGGACGTGATTTGAAAAAAGATAGTACACATTCAACGAGAGCCGAGGGGNGTTCGGGTCGCGGACTGTTGGGAATAGCCTAAACAACAACTCTAATGCATAGAGTCGTGCTTTAATGCATAGAGTCGTGCTTTAAAAGTCTTTGGTACAACAGCTCAGAGCGTTACCCTTTCGGGATAAAAAGTCACATGGGTTCCGCATCGGTTCAGTCATGAGAAAGACACGGTCAGAAGGTCTCCGGTTTAAATCCATCTGTGGCTCTTTATTTCTTCCATTGGCCCACAAGATTATACATTATTCAGTATTACCATAAATTAATTTTTATGACATTTTTATTATTTTATGGCTCCATTAAAGTACACTGAGACAGAAATGTAAAGTAAGGGTGAGTGATATTCATGTTGATCATGTTCATCCTGATTCTAAGTAGACACACATCTTGTTATGTTTGACCATTGGAGGGTGGATGTAATCTCACTCTATTTATCTCTTGTTTAACTTGTTTACCGGTTTGCCACCATAAAGCGATCAGATCTCAATTCTGATTCATATCACGGATAGACTGGGCGTGTTTAACAACTAAACTCTCTCTGGACGTGATTTGAAAAAAGATAGTACACATTCAACGAGAGCCGAGGGGCCAGGTAATTTATCATTACGTGAGATGAGATCACCATCCTAAGGGCAGGGAAGAACTTCACGTTTCCGTCAGATGGCAAATGATTCGCCGGTTGTGCATCTCCGGAGATCCGGCAATTAGGGTCAGAAGAGATGAGCAGGTCGGATGACGGTCACTTGTACGTCTTCAGTTCGTGTGTATGTGGACACTTGAGTATCGGTGTCAGGAGTCAGGAGTTTGTGGGAGATTTCCGAGAGGAAAAATAGTGCAACAGTGAGTGTCGAGTTCCCCACCTTTCATGAATGCTTCCACGGTAAAAAAAAAGTCAATGGTAAGACGAACACTTACTTGGTTAGATATAGGATTCACTTCGATCGGGATGTCCTTTTTTTTCAAAAGTTGCAATAACTTGGGATGTTTTATGACGGCGTAACCGTGGCCGATGCGCGACGCATTTAGCAGGATGGCATCGTAAAGATTCGCATCAGTCGCTGTGCCCTCCCAATCTGTAAGTAGACAAGATTTGAAGACAATGTAGAACAGGGTGAACTAGAGTTGCAAAATTGACGTAGGAGTCCTTGAAGACTGCCCAAAAGAAATATGACATGTGCCATAAAGCCACCTGGAGATAGGTTGAGTCAGAGCACTGGTGGTAATGGAGGCTTCAGCGGTCCATCCACGTACAATATTATTGCACAATGATAGGGTCGTTTAGACGACAAGCCAAAAATCCACATGCGATCTGATCAAATCTGATTGTGGTTCAAAACTCTTGCGTGTAAATGCTACCCAATGCGGTCCAATGTGGATTTAAAATGGTTCCGAATCCACATTGGCCTGCATTGTACCACATTCGACCACATTCAAATCTCGTCTAAACGCAAATGAGCCCTGATGCGGCTCGATCAGATCCAATCGGATTGAATGTGAATGTGGTTTTCTGGCTTGTCGTCTAAACAGCCCCATTGGTAGTTTTCCTGAGATTGTTCACTGCACAATGGGCCATTTATCATCAGTTTCTAACATCAAATGGCTGGCATAGAATTTCCCATTGTCCAACACAGAAACTGACCTACGATGACAGGTAACAGGCTTTCAACCTTGAGACATGATTGGTTGCCACTGTGGGCGATTTCGACCAACCATCTCATATGGCGATCACGTTTATTCCTTGCAACTATCTCGTCCCAAGAGACAACAAAACAGAATTCATAATGCAAAACGTTGGCTATAATTTGGTCGGTGCAAGCATTGGTAATTAAATCACACAGGGTCATATGGAAATGAAGTTGGAGTCATTACTGCCTTGGGATTTTTGGACAATCTCTTCCAGGTTCGTTATTGTTGCTTTCTCCTTTGGTCCAGACTCGCAAGGTTGTAAACAGAGTTTAAATAGCTGATATTTTGACTCGCGGATACCAGGGGAATACACCGGTAATAGGCTCACGAAACTGCGCAATTGAGATTATAACAGACAGAGTGACAAGGCGGGACTTTTTCATCACAGTTTTCCCGAGAGCTGCCCCGGGGAAAAAGCTTTCATGCAGTCGCCTCTACTCTACTGGCGTCAACAGGTGGTTAGCGCTGATAACGCAGCCAAGTCGTTAACTCCGGCGGGCGGCGGGTTCAAGTTGGCGACAGAGACATATTCTGTCGTATTCAAAGATTATCAGCAAAATTGTGAGTCTCCTCTGTTTTTTTGAAAGATGCTTAAATCTGCGTTAAAAACTTACATGGCGTAATTTGAACCGTATGAGACTGGAAAATCTAAGAATTCCATTACACAGCGATTTCTTATTTGGCGACAACTTTGCCCATTATCCATGAAATATTGTTTTTGAACGCCATACTCTTAATGAATGCTTTCTCATTCATTATAATTAAGCCTCGTGGCAGGGGTAGCTTTGTTATCATCGTCAGAAAAGCCACCGTGACTACCAATGACAAGAGGAGCTTAACACTGCACGTGGAGGCAGCATCACAGTGTTCACTAAAGCCTGGCTAGGTCGGACATTGCGTCTTGAAGCAACTCGCGGTAACTAGCTTTCCGGTGATGGAAGCAGCTCGGAGTGACTGATCAGTTGCCGATTTTGTCAACCTGAGCATGTTTGCGTCTCCAAGCAACTACCGGATCCGCTAGTTGCCGTGAGTTGCTTCGAGTTTCCCATGTTCTACTTTTCGGCGACTAGTTGTCTCCAGTTCCACTCAGATCCCTCGACCTGCACCTGCTTGCGACTGATCAGTTGCTTGAACAGGGATATTTCATTGAAAATCACGTGACGTATTACCGAAAAAAGAAGTTGGCGGCAGTGGAATGGACTGAGGGCATGGAAGACGCGGTGTCAACATGAGCGTGCTGTTCCAGGTAACTGCCAGTTGCTCCGAGTTCATCTCAATCGCTGAAATGTCGACCTGCGCATGGTTGTTTTTTGATCTGCCACGGATCCGTCGAGTTGCTTCAAGACGCAATGTCGACCTGAGCCAGGCTTAAAGAAGAGAAGCAATAGAGATCCAAGCAACAGAGATCCACATTTGAGTCATCTACGAAATAAAAGCATCAGTAAAGATCACGGCAATGTCTTCGCTTTGTAGTTCACATCTCCACCAAAAGAATGGGCAGGCACTAAAGCAAAGGCCACCTCCAAAAATCAACCCTGAATGTTCCCACGCCTAGTTCTTATCACTAACGACTGAACTGGTAGAGATGCCTAGCAAAGCCCCCTCCATCACTCAACCTGTGAAACATGAGTTGTTGACGATAATAAATACCAAATTTAAGTCCCTCGTAAAGGTCACTGCGCCAATCACGGGTCGTCACGCAGAGACATCCGAGCTCTTGACAATAAACGATGCTCTGTTATTGGAGAAATCTAGTAATCCATGATTTGTACGCCAAATGGTGGATAATAACCCACGTTGTTCAGGTTTTGACACATATCAAACAGTAGGCCTTGTATTCTCACATTTTTGTGGATGCTTTCCTTGCCTTTGTCCTGAGGTTATCAACTGATATCAAATGGTGCCTTGTAACATGGATTTTTTATTGTTAAACGTCAACAAACATGATACGAAGGGTTTTATCTTGATCTCCATGGACTTATACTTCAAAAGCATCAAAACGTTTGTCCCTCTTACAACTTCAAATACTTTGAACGTGACAATGAAAATATAAACTGGATGCTTCGTACATAAAAAACAGACTTTCCTATCAAAAGATCCCCCTCAACATTGAATGTCAATGTTGAATTGAAGAGTAAATGGTTATTGTTGTGTGGATTTCACAGATTCTTTGCCAGTATTTCATCTGAAACCGACAATGATCATGTTGTTAGGTATTTGTCATCATCAAGTTCAACAACAAAGGCTCAACGTAACAGTCATACCATGTGTTTTTTAAATCATAAGCGGTTTATTGTGGATAGGGGCAAGGCCTTCTTTCATAAATGACATTAATGTGGCCTACTTTCTTTTTAATGTTGTACATTGCCATTAACCATTTTAAACGAATCCTTGACACAGGTGAATAATAAATGTCACAAGTAATCACTACAATATCTTGCTACCCACCTGGCCCAACGCCCACATCACCATTCTCTCAATGTCCAAGAAGTCAGAACACTTATCACTTCTACTTTTACAACTGAATCTTTCCTACTCATTTACCCCTGAATGTTTCCTATTCTTTTACCACTGCCTCTTTCCAATTCTTTTACCACTGCCTCTTTCCAATTCTTTTACCACTGACTCTTTCTTATTCATTTACCACCGATTCTTTTACCATTGACTCTTTTTTATTCATTTACCACTGACTCTTTGTTATTCATTTACCACCGACCCTTTCCTATTCTTTTACCACTGACTCTTTCTTATTCATTTACCACTGACTCTTTCGTACTCTTTTACCACTAACTCTTTCTTATTCATTTACCACTGCCTTTTCCACACTCCTTTAGCACTGACTCTTTCCAATTCTTTCATCACTCTTTTCTCTTTATTTACAGACAAAAACTTGTGCAGCAGTAGATTTACTAAGTGAACCAACTTTATGATTGTGTTTGTAGAAAGATCCAAAAATGTTCTGTTTGATCTTTCACAGGACGCCCAGCTTATAGCCATTAACAGAATACAACTGACATGAAAAAAAACAGCGACAAACAATAATGATAATGGGACATATTTCTAACCTTTTCCTTCTTCAAAAATTTGGTATGGTTTTATCAAAAAAATATCAAGAAAGAGAGAAATGGAAACTTTTCGTGTTGTTGTTGTCAGTGAAAAAAGGGAGGTAGCATACTCCTTGGTGCGTAAGTAATGGAAAAGTTATATTCACCGCCCTAGTAATACTGTATAGTTGCTTGGTTTTAAGTATTTCGCAATATGCGATGTGAAAATGGCTATGGTAGACACGAGACTTGCCGAACAGATGAAGCTGAGATAGTCGCGACACTGTGAATAACGGCCCCTCTTGCGGAAGGTGGCCATTGTGTCAAGTTTCATAAGACGACTAAGTTGTCCTCAGCCACTGCTTGTTCAAACTTGCTATGAATGTCCCCAGAAAGTTTACTAAATAAACACTGACTTTCTGTGGTTGAAAGAGGAAAGTATTTGAACTATTATCTGAGGAAAGCGAGAACAACCATTCATTAGGTTGGAGGAAGTGCTGGCAAAATTAGAAAAGCAAGCCTGGGGCATGCTCAGAAAAGTCAAACAGATAAATGATTGACTTTCTAGCAACAAAGGATTCATTTGTGCCTTGTGATGTTGATTTCTGGGCTTCTCTTTGTGTGGGTGTAAGAGCTGATAAACTTGCAGATATCTGCCTAAAATCATGTGCTGAACGTCATTTTGTTACATTTTCACATCCATCGGCAGAAGCCTTATTCAAACATGACAGTAGCCTCCAAGGTGAGAGAGAGAGATGTCTCCGTTGTTTTGTCGAAGTCAGAAAAACAAATGACAATTTCCACCGCAAATCTCAACCGCTGCCTTTTCCCAACTTTCCATGGCAATATTCTCAGGTGTGTGCTGCATTGGTGTGCTGCACTGGTAGGGAAATAATGTAAGTTGATTTATGGTTAGGCCAAAAAAAATATATTGTCTGTTTCTTGTCCAGCAACTCAGCAAAAATTGATGCGGGCATGCGAATTTTTTTTTTTATTTTCAAATAATTTTTTTCCCGTTTTCTTCATGGATGGGGGAAATACCACCAGCAAACTATCTCTCTACATGTTTAAAGCACAGATTTCATGAAAAATAAAGATGATTTCAAGTGATGAAGCATTTCTGTGCATTGTATAGAAGGCGCTGCGTAAGCAAAGTGGGAAAATTTGAAATTGGTGAGAAAAAAAATTTTCGATGCGGAGGGCCTGGGAATGACGCGGGCGCGGACAAGAAACAAATACTTTATTTTTTTGGCGAGGGGGCCATCTTCGATAATCGAAGGCCGATCTGCTCACCACTGCGTTACATCGCACATCACCCTTCGAAAAATTGACCGGACCGGTTCTTGCAAGTTATAACCCTCAATGCACAATTCACTGTTGTTTCTTACGGCTTATGCTGCAACCAACAGCACAAACAACTCCCCATAGTTTTCTATGCTTGAGTTGCCCATTGAGAGCCAATTAACTTGCAGGCACCGATAGCACAAACGACTGCCCATAGTTTGCCCATAGAGAACCAAATAACTTGCAGGAGAACATATGCAGCAACACCTTAAGAATTGAAAGACTTTTGGGATTTTTATTGTTGTCCATGAAAGGCAGGGGGGGTCGTCTGGACAAAATATGGGAGGTTTCTAATCTTGCACAGTCGAATATTGCACGGAGTAAAACAAGTCAAAATCTGCATTAGGCCTATATCATATAACATTAGAAACCCCATGACATAATAAGCCACCAGTTATAACAATCAGGACAGAGGAAGTTCACCATGATTTAATTTGCTATTAAACTAGCAGAAATAAGTACACATGTAATAAGTAATTTTGTAGTAACATTAGCAAAACATGTACAACTTCATTGCCCAATAATCCTAATGATAAATTGCTAATAGTCTATAAAAGCCAACTGAACAGCACAACTCTGTCAGCCACACATCACCCCTCTACTCAATGGATCCAACCACGGATGGAACGCTGAGATAGTAAAGGCTGGAACATGTGGGATTCTGGGACTCGTAAACCAGGAATGGTGTCCGTGGTGTTCCTGACATTCTCTTGCTTTACCATTGACAAACACGGGATATATTTCTAACAGGATATTGCTTGGAGCTAAAACTCTATGTGGTAAGTTTTTTGCCTTTCTTTTTCTGTGAAGAGTTATCAAGTTTTCTGGGAGATTTGGAGCAAACTTTTAGAAGCAACCATTGCAACTGAAGAAAACTTCGACTAAAAGGTGTTTTCAAAATCAAGAAAGAACTCCTAAGGGGTCGAATTTTAACTCAATCTGGGCATATCTGGTTTTTGTTGTACATCAGCCTCTTTTTGGAAAGATACCATGCACTCAATCTGACATAATGGCATTGTTGCTTTACATCATTTCATTGATTTCAACACATTAGAGAACTTAGATGAGCCAGGGAATGTTATGAAGAGTCTTCTGCATGAAATCCAACCAAATCATGATACATAAGTTACATAACGCTCACATGAAAACCTGGGGCCTGTTTCATAAAGTGGCTTTAAAGGCCCGTTTACACATGCAACTTTTCATATGCAACTTCATGCAACTTGTTGCATAAACCTGATGAGACCAAAAAGTTTCATAAAAGTGCATGTGTCTGCAACTTGTTGCAACTCGATCACCCTGGAGGTGTTGCATCGATTTTTCTATGTGTAAACCGTCCCAGGTAGTTTGCTGCAACTTGCAACTTGGTGCAACCTAGTGTAAACCGCCCTTAAGCTAATGATACCTTTAACCAAATGGAAAATGCATTGAGTTAATGGTACCATTAGCTTAAAGTCACTTTATGAAACAGGCCCCTGGTCTTCATTTTGCACGATTTTTTAGACTCTACTTCATCATTTCAACCCAAAGGTCAATAGGCTTCCGGCTCAGACTGGAATAGTGCAGGAATCATCACCACTGGACAGTGGTAAACCAACAAGTCACTGTGTAACACAAGAAACTCATCATTGACTCATGGCTACTTAATAAATCAATCTATCTTTGACTATGCCTGAGGGAAGATTTGGTTGTTGGTATTTTACAACTTCACTATCACAACACCTGCTCATCTCCAGGTAATTGGCGGAAACTAACAGATGACAGCTGAAAGTTTTCAATTTCATTCCCAAAGCCAATTCTGGATTCTCCCATACCCCCTGGCTACACTGGCTCCCTCCCTAGGGCATGTAAGGAGCATACCTCGAGGCCAGTGATGTCCTCGTCCACAATATCTGCCTGGATTGGTGCTTTTTTAAAGAGCATATACCAAGGAGCCAGTGATGTGAATGATTGACAGATAAATTTGTCAGGCCATTTTTTTTACCCAATAGAGCCGCCTACTTTTTGCACTTTCCATCTGTAGCTTTCACCGTCCTGAACCACGAAACGCCACTGCATTAAGCTAAATAGAGAACAGTATAATGAGTGAAGGCGGTTTATGGCGGTGTCGGTGTCTGACATGGCGGATTGTGGCGCTGCCAGTAGTAATTGGTGATTTTGATTTCTTAAAGTGGGTGTGGTCTTTTAGGCAGCTCACGGCAGGGTGGTTTAAGGCGGCATGGGCTCTATTAGGTTAAGAACTTCATCTAAGGGGCAGTGATGTCAAAGTCCTATGGGCCAAGATTGAGCCTTCAGTTAATTGATAACCTCTGATTCCCTTCAACAACGATGGAGGAAGACCCTGAGGCAACCCTCAGTTTTTTCGATCCTCACAGATAATTGAAGTTCAAGTTGGCGTTAAAAAAGTCCAGCCTTTTTCATATGGTGTTGGCATATCAAATTTATTCATCAGAACTGTCATAAAACACTTGGTCGGGGTTTTAAAAAATCTCAACTCTTTCTAATGGTGTTGGCATCTATTCATCAAAATTGCCATAAAAACTAAGATCGCGTTTGTAAAGATTGCACATTGCATTTGTGAGAAGAAGTTACGCCTAAGTGATAAACTACATCGATATGAAATCCTTCCGTTGGCAGGAAATGAACCAGAAAACAGCCATGAAAAATGTTCCAATGATTTCTGGGTCGATGACGGAGCATTACGCGAATTCAGCGGCGTGAGAAACTGGGGATAGTGCATCATTTTTCATCCAGGGGAAAATTAGGAACCCAACTTGTTGGAGTCAGCACTCTCGACAATTAATGGAGGCTAACAGCGTGGTGCAGTGAACAAATGGAGGCCATTTACCACTTGGTTGTGGATTCGAATCCAACTTGTAGGCCCACTACCATATACTTCAAATGCGGCACACTGGTGCTTCTTCAGTTCACAGTGTTTCCTAGAGTTCCTGTCTCCTCCTACATTGCCTGAGATTGCCAAGTATGATTAACACTAGCCGTACTTACACGACAAAGAGAAATCCGGTGTTTTTCAGGTCCGGACTCATTTAAGTCCGGGTTTCTCCATCAGAGCACACCCACTACAAATCCAATTAGTACGAAACTCAGCGATCGCAGGTGAATTCAGAGGTCACATCCATGGTCACTCAAACGCCATCTGTTGCTGGGTTTATAACTAAGATAATTGCACTTTCACCTGAAGTTGAAGCCTGGGTCAAGTCCACTCATGTCATCTGGGCTTATACGCTCGCCTTTTTTGTAAGCAGAAGTCCGGACTTCATTTGTAGTGTAAGTACGGCTATCAAAGAACCTTCTGTGCTTGGAGGTGGTCAATTTTTCACCGCCATTGCTTTGAGTACAGATGCAAAAATGTTGTACTGTATTTTGGGCTAATAGGCAATGTTGGGCAGTTAATGGAATGTAGGAGAAAACTGAAGCCCCCTAAAAATGTTGTCGTCAAGAAATCCTGCACCATCATGTGAAGAAGAATGGGTCTAACTGGCTGTTGAACCTCCAACTTGCACTTGACTCTTGTTTTCCACTGCACCATTTTTGTCTCAGAATGAAAATTTCCCCGTGGCCTGGTTGGTTGACTTCGATGATTCAGCACATGCCCCGAGGGCAGTTTATTTCCTCCTCAATGCAATTTTGGGGTAGGGTTATTCCAGCATGGCATTATCTTGCCTGGGGAGTCGTTCTTCACGATGTAACTGGCAGATTCTGAGTTATACCTCGCCTCACTGCAAACCAAAGTCGCAATAATCAGCTTACTCACCCTCTCAGTAAAGGTCTTTACACTTCGCTTGGTGAGCGATAACTGAGACAATCGTGGAACTTGAATCAAAGCGGATTGTGAAAGGTGTCTTATCCATTCCCTACGGAGACATGTCCCTCTGCCCAGTGATAACTGGAGGGTGTAACTCTCACAAATGGACAAGTCGAGAAAAATTGGAAGTCTAAAGCATGCCGCACACTGGAGTTATCTGCTGAGCAAAAAGTCATTCGAGACTTTTTGCTCAGCAAATAGCTCATGTGTGCGTGTAATTTCGGTGAGTTTTTTGCCTTGGGAGGCAGAAAGCTGGCGTGTGTGCGTATTTTTCGCTGAGCTATCTGCTGAGGAAACGGTCTCGAATGACTTTTTGCTCAGCAGATAGCTCCAGTGTGCGGCAGGCTTAACATCAAAATTTATAAAGCATTCTGATTTAAAGGGAACTGGTCATGCCAGTCATTAGGTTTCTGAATAGAGAATCAAACACCACCATCTTGAGGTAACCGGAAAAATGCCGAGTGGCCGACCGACCGACCGAGTGAAGGAATGGGTATTCGGGTTGTGATGTGTCCCTATTCCAAACATACTCCATGGTCCTACGAGCCAGTCTCAAATTACTGCTATCAGTGGGGAGTCATTAAACTTGTCAACAACTTCAGGCCACTGAAACTAGATGATAAGGTTCTCGTCAACCAATTTCCAAAAATCAGTGAGGGAATTTCGTCAACTTTCATCTTTCATCCACCACGTGCCGTGAGAATCAGACAATAGTGTTCAGAACGAGGCTTCCGCCCCTCTGACACATCGTCAGAAAATTGATATCAACAACCCGGATACCACAGTACCATATCATGTACACTGAATGCATGCCGAGGATCTGGCAAACAACACCTGGAAGTGAGGTAGGCGGGATTCCCCGAGCAAGCTCGATCACGGCAGACGGCTTTTCACTCACCCAGACGCCGCGGGCGGCGCTGGAGAGTCGATGTAAAGATCGTCGGCAAGGAGATGCGGATTTTTGGTGCGGATTTTTTATAAAAGATGAACGACGAACTTTTTTGATGCGGGGCCAAAATCGCATGCGGGCGGTGACGAGNTACAGTGCTCATGTCGGGAATTTATTGCCTACTGAGGGCATATTTGCACAACTGCTGTGGCTTTGCTGCCTTCGAACGGCATTTAGAACACAGTCAACTGCAAATCTAGGCTTAGGAATGTAATCCACTAAAATATGAAATTTGTCATTTTGAAATTGTGAATTTCGTGGGCCGCAAAATTATTCTTAGTGCCATTTTTGACTGTCGCGACTAATTCCCTTTAACCGACAGATATTTTATACAAATGCCATAATTCAATTCTGAATCAAGCAAAATCTGATTTCTCTGAATTTTAAGCCGGCACTTGGTAGAATTTACTGCTAACCAATAAACAAGTGCAGCTTATTATCGGAAAACTCTTCTTCTGACAAAAAAAATTGTGTGCAGTTGGCAATATTTCGAAGGAAACATTTTTAGTAATCAAGAGATATTGATATTGGATAACTTGATCAAATTTATCAAAACTTGATCAATTAATCAAAACTTATTGCACATTTTTCAGAAAATTAAAGGAAAACCAATGCGACTAAAGCGAGTTCCTCTCTCAATCACAGAAAAGTTGGTTTTGATTGGGAATCAAACCTGCAACCTCTGAGACCACAGGCGTTGTTATTTCCACTACACCAATCTAGCAACACTAAACAAGATTCTAGTCGGATATACTACATATGTACAGCCAGTGAGCCTGTGACCACAGCAATCATACTAAAATTTGAGAAGAGTTTGTTTGTGTGTTTGCGATTTTCTCCAAGAGTGATGAACAGATCGCCCCCCAAACTTGGTGTGCACATGCAGACAGACCTTGAATGTGTCCTTACGAAGCCCAAATTTTGATATGACTTATAGTTTTCAAAATATCAAGATATTATCGAAAATAACAATGCTGTTTACGCCTTTTGATGTCACGACGTCATTGAGATTTCTGTCACGTCATCTGTGACGTCGGCAACATTACGTCCCCAAAGGCTCCTAATGACATGATGCCACTGGACAGGTATTGCCTAGTTTAGTAAATGCTGGAGGAAACAGCACCCCACCACCATTGAGAGTCGCACTTTGTACCATGAATGGGTCAGAGCAGGAATCAAACCCAATCTGAACGGTGTCAGACCCTGGTGTTTCCACGCGAACACTCTGGCAACGCTGTGGCATGCTGCCCACACCATTACTCTACTGATCCTGGCATTCCCAGATTGTGCAATGTTTTCATTTGGCATTTAAACCATGAACATCTCTTAATGGAAATGCAATGCCTTCAGCATGATAATTAGGCCGGTAATCAAAACATGATTACTGATCAGGTTCTTGAACATCACAATCTCCGCTACAAAGTGAAATCCAACAGGGATAAAACACAACTGTTCTAATGACATCATTAGCTTTTTAATCTCATTCCATTGTTAACGTAATTCAGAAGACACGAAAAACAGGCTAATTAAGGACTGGGCATGAAATACGAAAGTCTCAAAACTGCCATCCTGAGGTAATCGGGGTAATCATTGGGCAAGTCCACAGTGTCGGGCGTGACATGCTTTCACTTATTCAGTGCTGTTTCTGCAAATTTTGGAACCACCCTGCATCATGTCAGGCTCTTGTTCTTCTACACCCCTGGTATGAATTAAGTTCGTTGTGATTCATAATTAGTGCACTGTTTGCTAACTAGTTGCGTCACGGACGTGACATGTGTCACATCCATGTCCATCCTTGTCACATTCTTACATGGGTACTAGCTAAAACAAGAACAAGCTACGGTGTGAAGCCAAGGCTTCACACTTGTAGCTTCCCACTGTAGCTTGTCAGTCATAATCCCCCAGATGGTAGCCTTCACAATTCGCCCAAGGGGACGAATTGTCCAGGGACGAAATGTCCTACGGACGAATTGTTTGGGGACCAATTGTCCAGGGACGAATTGTCCTCTAACCAAGTTAAACTTGTTTCCTTGCACAAATTGCCTCTTCCTGGGCACTCTCCCATAGAAAACTGAAGGCAGTCATTTGTGTCATTACTCTCGGCATACGTCCGACAGAAACCAACACTGGCTAATTGCCAGTTGAGAGCCAACTCTCGAAGCACTCAGAATGAGTGAATATTTGTTCAGTTTCGCTCAAGTTCAGATTAGGTGACAAAAGTGCATGACTGCTGATGGCGATGGGACAGACAAGGAATGAAAATCAATTTTTTTTCAAACGTGTGGCGTACGGCTGGTTTGAATTATCTGACCTCTCACGATCGGCCGCGATAGGCAAGAGGAAGATTGGGTGAGTCTCAATCAACAAAAGTTAGAAAGAATAATGAGATACAAGACTTTGATTTTACGGACGACGTCGGTCGAATACCAATAAGTTCGATGATACCCACAACAAAAAGAACGTCATGAACGGTGTGAAAGAACAGTCAACTGCAAATCTAGGCTTAGGAATGTAATCCACTAAAATATGAAATTTGTCATTTTGAAATTGTGAATTTCGTGGGGCGCAAAATTATTCTTAGTGCCATTTTTGACTGTCGCGACTAATTCCCTTTAACCGACAGATATTTTATACAAATGTCATAATTCAATTCTGAATCAAGCAAAATCTGATTTCTCTGAATTTTAAGCAGGCACTTGGTAGAATTTACTGCTAACCAATAAACAAGTGCAGCTTATTATCGGAAAACTCTTCTTCTGACAAAAAAAACTGTGTGCAGTTGGCAATATTTCGAAGGAAACATTTTTAGTAATCAAGAGATATTGATATTGGATAACTTGATCAAATTTATCAAAACTTGATCAATTAATCAAAACTTATTGCATGTTTTTCAGAAAATTATAGGAAAACCAATGCGACTGAAGCGAGTTCCTTTCTCAATCACAGAAAAGTTGGTTTTGATTGGGAATCTACCCGCAACCTCTAAGACCACAGGCGTTGTTATTTACACTACACCAATCTAGCAACACTAAACAAGATTCTAGTCGGATATACTATGTACATCCAGTGAATCTGTGACCACAGCAATCATACTAAAATTTGAGAAGAGTTTCTTGTTTGTGTGTTCGCGATTTTCTCCAAGACTGACGAACGGATCGCCCCAACTTGATGTGCACAGACCTGCCTACCCTAACTTTGAGCTGGCTGTAATGTTTTCGAGGAATAACCATAAAATGACACTTTTCAGTGTAAAATAACGAAACACAAGTCGGCGTATTGTTTCCTTGCAAATCGTAATGCGTAAAAATACAGTTTTGAGCGTAGAAAATACGCCGAAATACGCTGGGTAGGCAGGTATGTGTGCAGAAAGACCTTGGAGGTGTCCTTACGAAGCCCGAATTTTGATATGACTTATAGTTTTCAAAATATCAAGATATTAACGAAAATAACAATGCTGTTTACGCCTTTTGATGTCACGACGTCATCGAGATTGTTGCGTCATCCGTGACGTCGGCAATGTCATGTGACGAAATGATGTCATTACGTCCCCCAAGGGCTTCTAATGACGTGATGCCACTGAACGGGTATTGCCTAGTTTAGTAAATGCTGGAGGAAACAGCACCCCCACCACCATTGAGAATTGCACTTTGTACCATGAATAGGTCAGAGCAGGAACCAAACCCATAATCTCAACGGTGTCAACCCCTGGTGTTTCCACGACACCACTCTGGCAACGCTGTGGCATGCTGCCCACACCATTACTCTACTGATCCTGGCATTCCCAGATTGTGCAATGTTTTCATTTGGCATTTAAACCATGAACATCTCTTAATGGAAATGCAATGCCTTCAGCATGATAATTAGGCCGGTAATCAAAACATGATTACTGATCAGGTTCTCGAACATCACAATCTCCGCTACAAAGTGAAATCCAGCAGGGATAAAACACAACTGTTCTAATGACATCATTAGCTTTTTAATCGCATTCCATTGTTAACGTAATTCAGAAGACACGAAAAACAGGCTAATTAAGGACTGGGCATGAAATACGAAAGTCTCAAAACTGCCATCCTGAGGTAATCATTGGGCAAGTCCACAGTCTCGGACGTGACAAGCTTTCACTTATTCAGTGCTGTTTCTGCAAATTTTGGAACCACAGAAAGATGTAATACCCTGCATCATGTCAGGCTCTTGTCCTTCTACGCCCCTGGTATGAATTAAGTTCGTTGTGATTCATAATTAGTGCACTGTTTGCTAACTAGTTGCGTCACGGACGTGACATCGCACATGTCACATCCATGTCCATCCTTGTCACATTCTTACATGGGTACTAGCTAAAACAAGAACAAGCTAGGGTGTGAAGCCTAGGCTTCACACTTGTAGCTTCACACTGTAGCATGTCAGTCATAATCCCCCAGATGGTAGCCTTCACAATTCGCCCAAGGGGACGAATTGTCCATGGGCGAATTGTTCAGGGACGAAATGTCCTACGGGCGAATTGTTTGGGGACCAATTGTCCGGGGACGAATTGTCCTCTAACCAAGTTTCCTTGCACAAGTTGCCTCTTCCTGGGCACTCTCCCATAGAAAACTGAAGGCAGTCATTTGTGTCATCACTCACGGCATAAGTCCGACAGAAACCAACACTGGCTAATTGCCAGTTGAGAGCCAACTCTCGAAGCACTCAGAATGCGTGAATATTTGTTCAGTTTCGCTTAAGTTCAGATTAGGTGACAAAAGTGCATGACTGCTGATGGCGATGGGACAGACAAGGAATGAAAATCAATTTTTTTTCAAACGTGTGGCGTACGGCTGGTTTGAATTATCTGACCTCTCACGATCGGCCGCGATAGGCAAGAGGGAGATTGGGTGAGTCTCAATCAACAAAAGTTAGAAAGAATAATGAGGTACAAGACTTTGATTTTACGGACGACGTCGGTCGAATACCAATAAGTTCGATGATACCCACAACAAAAAGAACGTCATGAACGGTGTGAAAGCTTGACGTGACACTAAAAGACTAACTAAATATGAGTGAGATTTGATGAGCCAAACCAACACGTTTGTGTCTGAGATGAAAGACTTTCTAACGAGCTCTCGGTCGTTATGGAGCGCAGGGAAACATCCCCAGACCTCTACACTTTAAAGGTCAGTTAATTTCAAAGTGTTGCGAGGGTTTGAAAATCCGCCTAAAAATCACCTACTCAGTAGGAGTAGCTGTTCCAAACATGCTAGTTGATATTTCAAACTTTGTCTCCTGCTATTTATGGAACTCAGGTGGACATTCCTCTCAACTAAATTCAAGGCCCGCCCCACCCCATGAAGGCAAATTGACTTTTCGGAAGCAACACCTGGTAAATTCAATGACGCAGAGGCAAATATCTCAAAGTTGTTATAATTATGTGACGACTCCAGTTCAAACGCTGAATTACAGCAAATTTTCTCTGTTGAAACGCTACCATTTGATTCTGAAGTCTAGCAGACGTTGCTCTATTTATCATTCAGCCTCAGCAACATAGCGAGGAAAAATTGGCCAATGTTCATTTATTAGCAATCAAATCTGAAATCAAGCTGGAGTTTCGACTTTCATGGAATTAACTTGTGTAATTTTCACACTTTCTAAAAAGGAAATTGCTGGAGATAATTGGTGCTGCATAAAGACCAGGAAGCAATTTCAGTAAACATCATGCTCGTTCGTTTCAACCTCTCACCCAATTCTCACATTTAATTGCTTCTGAAGCAGTAGGAAGATTTTGATTCGTTGCTGGTCTACAGCAAAGGAACTGATTGGCTGATCAATGGGGACGCTAGCTCGATAGAGGGCAGCATTACCATCAGCATTACCAATGAAACATTACCATCATCAACTCCTTCACATCACCAGAATCAATCGTAGCCAATCTTGAACAATAAATCCAACAGCTTCTTCCTCCTACAAACAACTCGCTTACAATTAGCTTTATTTCTGTTTGAAATGGTCGCCTACCTCAACGCCTGTTGTTTCATTGTCCCATGAATTCCCTATTATCCAGTCACAAATCATACTCTCAAAGAAGCCATTCCACTCCATTGTCAAACGAATCTTTCAAATCCCTGGCCATGTCTCTGTTCTCCATTCTCCATCGTCGAATGGTGGTCTCTACCACGAGAGGCTTCTAAAGAACAAGGCCATTCGTGGTTGTTTTTGAAATAAAATGCCATTGTGTGATAGACATCAAAGTGTCCTCAAGTTTCGTTCATCATAGTCGTTCAATACAAGAAACGCTGAGTAAAAAGTGTCACAGAAAATGAACGAAGTTCTTCAGCATCTTTTTAAGATTTTCATCATCCTATCAAGAGCCAAAAACCAAATTATTTGCAATAGACAATAGGGGGAGCTAATGGAAAGCAGGAAACCAGAGACTTCAGTGATTTTCACTGGCCTTGAGAAATTGTCTGCGTCTGTGGAGAGTTGGTGTCCACTTGGAATCAAACCCACGGCTTCAGAGGTGGTAGACATTACTTCACCACTCTGACAGCAGGGACTAGCCCTGATTTTAAAGAGGCACAATATTCCTTCCCTACCCTGTGCTAAACATATCCGCGTTAAGGGATACCTCTATTGACAATGTTGTTGAACTAACGCTTATCGCCATTGCCCCAGGTAGAGTACCAGTAACTCTAGTTCCAAGGGTATCCATGTGCATTGTATTGTAATCATACATTCGCCAACATTGGTGCGAAAGGCAAGACTATGGTATTGGAGAATGATGCAATCACACCCAGCGGCACCAGCTATTGCCAAAAAGTTGTAATATCGTGGCTCTTTAATTATCTGTCAGGCCATCTTGAACCATCTTGGCTACCAAGGGTTGTGACATCGCTCCGCCCTCCGACTACGCTCACACAAACCCTTGGCATCTTTCGCAGTCGTCACCTGTATTTCACAGGCTGTTCTGTTACCACCCCACCGTTCAAATATGCATTTGGTACTTTCACATTTAGTCTGTTTATTTCAAATAGATATGTCATTGTATAGTGTTTATTGACGTTCTTATCATTACGGAATTGCTACTTATCCTTATTTTTAACCATTAACTGGAAGAAATCCCCTATACCAGGAAATCCCCCGTACGACTGATCGATGGAAGAGCTAATGAAATTCACGGCTTGGCAAGTACCTACCCGGTACACGTGGGCTGACAATATTAGCGCCGACTGGTACAATTCACTTGCTGCTTCCCATTTTTGTACANTTCTCCATCGTCGAATGGTGGTCTCTACCACGAGAGGCTTCTAAAGAACAAGGCCATTCGTGGTTGTTTTTGAAATAAAATGCCATTGTGTGATAGACATCAAAGTGTCCTCAAGTTTCGTTCATCATAGTCGTTCAATACAAGAAACGCTGAGTAAAAAGTGTCACAGAAAATGAACGAAGTTCTTCAGCATCTTTTTAAGATTTTCATCATCCTATAGACGAATCCCAAATTCCAAGTTCTGCGCACTTCCGCCGAAATAGCAACAAGAGCCTCCATCTGAAACCAGCTGACGTGACGCAATCCGTGATTCAGCAATGGTCAACTCTGACGTAACGTCGTCCAAGTCACTGTCGTGGGGTTCTCTGCGCCACGTCATTCAGTTTCAGACCGAGGTTCTTGTTGCTATTTCGGCGGAAGTGCGCAGATCTTTCCCGTTTACGTCAATTTGGGATTTGTCTATCAAGAGCCAAAAACCAAATTATTTGCAATAGACAATAGGGGGAGCTAATGGAAAGCAGGAGGAAACTCAGAGATCCACAGACTTACACCGGCCTTGCAAAACTGTCAGCATCTGTGGAGAATTGGTGTCCACTTGGAATCAAATCCGCAACTTCAGAGGTGGTAGACATTACTTCACCACTCTAGCAGAGACTAGACCTGATTTTAAAGAGGCACAGTAATCCTTTGCTACCCTGTGCTAAACATACCCGCGTTAAGGGAGACCTCTATTGACAAAGTTGTTGAACTACCACTTATCATCCTCACCCCAGGTAGAGTAACTCTCCTAGGGTACCCACGTGCATTGTATTGTAATCATACATTCACCAACAATGGTGCGAAAGCCAAGACTAACGGAGAATGATGCAATCACACCCGGTGGCACCAGTTATCGACAAAAAGTTGCAATATCGTGGCCCTTTAATTATCTGTCAGGCCATCTTGAACAAGCACGAACATTAATCCGGGCAATTACCCAATAGGACTACAACACCCTTATTTGCTATCAACGCCAATGGTTATACAAGACAGTCCCTTTAACACATAATTTGATACACAATCTTCGGGAGACCGCAGAAGTAATCGTTGACAGGATTTGTCAACTTCTACCCAGGATCCTCTGCGCTTAACAAAGCATTTACTAGGCCTCAAATCCCTGCTTTTGTTGGCGATTTATGTCCCAGGCACTATCTTACACGCCGACGGATTCGTCGATGATACAGAGGCCCAGCATGACAACAAACAAAGATACCATTTATCAGCTTAACCTGCCTCTCTTATCCTTTGATCTTCATAAAAAAAAGATATCGGTATATCATCCGCCTGTCTGGATGCTTGGGTTTGTATCGGTGAAATTGATTTGGCTTAATTTAGACCCCTAAGAGCACAAAGATACTTTTTTTGAGTATAAACCACAGACAAATTCAAATCAAAAATAAACGTCACAGTATCTTGTGCGTCAACTTTGCCATTAGATGCAAATGGAAGACCTATGTACCTTGTTGTCTATAGGTAGGTTACATCTGCGATGGGGTATCAGACTCTGAGGCAGGTGTTTTTTGATTGTCATCAAAGCTGGGCAGATGTGAAGCAACCGAACGTTTTCATCCTGGGTAATCAGAGGCTTCAGTGCGTTTGTATCATTCTTGTTTACTGTTATAGTTGATGAAACTTATTACCTGTTTGCAAAAAAATACAAGTGATCGCTAGTCATAGGATGGGTGTTGGGTGACAGACACAACAGAGCGACAACACAACAAAGGGATGAAACTACTTAGGTTCTCAGCAGACGACTAGGTAAACGTCTGTAATTGAGCCAACGAACTCAAAACTTATCTCATAAGTATCACCTAAAAAAGGTTCTCTCAGAAGTGTTATTACTTGAACTGCGAGCAGATCACCAAAAGGCTTGTGTTTGAAACCGAAACTTTTCATTTTGTCTTTGTTCAATGGCAACCGACCATTTTTTTATATGTACACAAAACCCCACGTATTCTATGATCAGTTTTTATAAAAGGTTGGACAATACTTGAAGTTTTATCTGTTTGATCACATTACCAAGAAAAGTCCTGATGGTACATCCCTTGACAATCGCAGACAGACGATCCTCATACGAGACATAAAAACAACTCATATCAGAGGACCATGTGATCTTTTATGAGTCCTAAAACAGTCCTGATCTCCGAATGTCGTGATGACAGCAAATAAGGTTTGAAATACACACATCAAGCAAAAAACGCAGCAACCATAAAAGGATATCACCCACAGCAGAGCTATAAAAACCGAGAGCTGCCTTTATATTTACAAATCCGCCAAGAGACAAATGAGAGTAACCAGACTCGACACCCACAAAGTGTTCTATGTGTTCCCTTCCGCACAACTGAATTTCGGACTTTTGATAAAGCAGACAAGTTCCATGTTTATTCATTGTTTCACAAATGTGCCCCCACGGCGAGGTCTTCTGTCTGGCCGACCAGAAATCATGACTATGAATTATAATACGGTCTCCATCAGACTTGGAGGTAACAACATGTTAGAGATATAGTTGTCTACCAGTTGCTGGTCTTCTTTGATAACGTAAACAGCTATGCATTTCTCTGTCGTTCGTGGCCATTACAATTCATACAACTCCAGCAAGATCCCCCCCCTCACGTTTCTCATGTCCAAATGATGTTAGTCATGGAAGCAAAGAATACCTTCAGTTGTAGAAGGCTTGTCACAGAGCAAGAAAGAGAGGCCTGCAGGAAGCGAACCAGACGGATAAACATGCCCAGAAAACCAAGTCAGATCTGATTATTATGGGTTATACACTTCTGTGGTCAAAAGTGCTTATTACAGTCCACTCTCGTTATACCGCCCCTCGATATACCGCCGCAGACAATTGACTTCCTCGGTCGAAGGCATTTCAACATTGCCAACAACAATACCCTCGCTATACCGCGAGAGGACTGTATTAAATTAAGAACCCATGCCCTCAATCTTTTCCTCAATTATGTATCTGGGTCAAAGCTGACGTCAAGATGGCTGCCATATTGCTGCCTTGGCTGCCCATGGCAGGTAACCAAATGGCCACCTGCTGGTGCATTGGTAACAGGTCACTGCTTAGGGTGTGGGAATAACACCTTGTCATTAGTGAGACGGACTTCAATGCGAAACCCCTTTCGGCCAGCTTGTCAGAGGCAGTGTTGAGCAATCTGGCCAAACTGCCATAGTCTTCTTAGGCCCACTAAGTGCCAAGTTTGGTCGTGGCTCTAGGCATCATAGAAAGGAAACTGTCCAAAGACCCGGTACAAAAGTTAGAAAACAATCACAACACCTTTATCAACAAACAACGCAGCAAAAACCATAAATCGCCCCAAGCCTAGCTTGCCGGCTGCTGGCTGACGGCTATCACAAATGTAACAATAGCTAATCCGTAATAACTGAGGAAACTACAGGAAACAGGAAACATTGATAGTTCCTGCGACATGATTTCTCTTGTTCTTCCAATATTAGCTGTGATTACCGTGGAGGAGATTGTCAGTTGGAAGGAACAGGAAGGGGTGGGGTCCATTTGCCTACTTGTCCTTGTCCTCTCAGCAAGTGGCATCTTCTGGTCTCTTAAGGCCAGTTTATACAGAGCACGACTACAAATGTGAGGGCGTCTGAAGATTTGTTCCTTCCTTGCCATGTTCCTTTACGAACAAAGATTTTCACAACTTAGTATAAATGGGTCTACACCCATACTGACTGCCCTGGGGGAGGGTGGAGGAAAGAGGGTTTGACTCTGCTCAAGAGGCTGCAGATGTGATTCTCAGTCGAGGTGCCACATTCTAGGTCCTACTACCAACTGGTCTGAAAGGATCAAGTGAGCACAAAAGCTGTTATTCTTTGAGTTTCTTCAAGTTTTTTAGAGATAACCGGAAGCACCTTCCGTAAAAAGCCAAGTTATATTTTAAAACCTCACATTATCACATTTTGATAGACCATTACCATTCTGAAGTGTTTGTGTACCCCACCCACATCTCATCACCCGGACTTTCAGCAAACAAATCAAGGATCAGATGTCCAATTTATATATTGAGCCATCAATATGCGGAGAGGAGAGTTGTGTTTTTTTCTCGCCTTCATATACATGACTACATGAGAGCCAGACTCTGTGAGAGAAGATCGTATCTCATTTCCAACAGCCCACTTCATAAGTTTCGCAACCCTCAATATACAGATCAGGCTCATCTCTGGGCTCCTAGGGCAGCTTCATGAGCCCCAAGGCTCCCACACTGCCAAGGAAGTACTGCCAGGATAGGCTGTGGGCTGGGTGACACAGCCAAGGTAGTGCTGCCTGGGTACATGGGACCGCCCAGGTACTGCTGCCTGCGCATGATGTGGGCTGGGTGACACCGCCAAGGTAGTGCTTCCTGCATGTAGGATGTGGGCTGGTTGACACTGAAAAGGTACACTACTGCTGATTGGGTAGTAACTGGGCTGGTTGACACTACCAAGGTACTGCTACCTGCGTAGGATGTTGGCTGGGTGACACCGCCACGGTTATGCTGCCTGCATACGATGTGGGCTGGTTGATACCTCCAAGGCAGTGCTGCCTGCGTAGGAAGGATGTGGGCTGGGTGACACCGCCAAGGTACTTCCTGCTGCCTGCATATGTTGTGGGCTGGTTGACACTACCAAGGTACTGCTGCCTGCGCAGGATGTGGCCAAGGTACTGCAGCCTGCGCAGGATGTGGGCTGGGTGACACTGCCAAGGTAGTGCTGCCTGCATAGGATGTGGGCTGGGTGACACCGCCAAGGTACTGCTACCTGCATAGACTGTGGGCTGGGTGACATCTCCAAGTAGTGCTGCCAGGGTAGGATGTGGGCTTGGTGACACCACAAAGCTACTGCTGCTTGCATCGGATGTGGGCTGGGTGACAAGGCCAAGGTAGTGCTAGCAGAGTAGCATGTCCCCTGGAGTGTTGTCGCATGATCCCTTGTATAGGACAACTGCTGCCAACCTCCCAGGAAGAAACAGACTTATCTAATACTTGTGTTTCGAGATAGTCAGGAGGTCAAGTCAATGGCTGCAACTCAGAATAACTTGTTTAATAAAACATCATTGACCAACTCAGTAGCTGCCCAGAGCACCTGGTAGAGAAAATGAGTGAGAGTCATGATGATTTTCTCATTCATACAACCAATGTAATCCAATATTTTTATCGGATCATTGCCAAGAGTTCTGCTGGCAAGATGTCTCTTACAATCAAGCAAATTTAGTGAGGTAGAGTAAACAGAGAACCATGCCTCATTTCTTCTTGATAGGTCATTGGTTATACAAGGCAATGGAGCAAGATTGATAACATCATTACCATGTCTCCCTTGATAGCCTAGTGGTTATCACATCCACTTACCAAGCAGCAGGTCCCGGGTTCGAATCCTGGGCAATGCAGGATTTCATTCCTGGCTCTTGAGTCCATCGCATGGGGCAGTAAGCTGGTGTTGTATCTTTCGCATGGGACAATAAGCTGGTGTTGTATCTTGTGCATTTGCAAAGGGCAAGTAAAAGACCGCATCCAAGTGAAGAACATGAGCTTGAGACCGCTTCTTCTGTACTTACCTGGGCCAAAAATGCTATGGCTTTGGCCCTGACGGAAAAATCTGATACAAATATGTTCTTACCACGTCTCATCAGATGTGTCGTGGTATCATATGTGTGCAGAGGAGATTGGGAAAACGTGATGAACTTGAGACACCTTGTTTCAACCCCAGCAGGATCATGCCAGCACTTTTTTTATAGCTGAACGAAGAGCAATATAGCCATCGACTGCTGCGTGACTTTGGTGACAGTGTGATATTTTTCCTATAGGTCATATCCCTCAACTATTGAAGGTGATACTCCACGTGAGAATTTTTTGTGTGAGCTGGCTCACTATGGTCAGTTGCCGCTCAAGAACAAAAATTACATAAGAAGAGACTCTAATATGGAGGAGCGCCTACACAATACAGCATCTTCCCACTTATGCACGTCAGCCAGTGTCACCATCCTGGGAACATCAGAGGTTCTTAGCACTCGCTTCCTTCGTCAGTCACTACACATTAAGAACCACTGATTACCTCAGAATGAGTGATGCTGTATCTTGGTAGGGTATGGACACTAATTCCCTGAAATTCTTTTGGCTCATCAGAAACCGCTCACGACATAGGGGGCTTCTTGGGTTTGGGATCATGGTTAAGCAGCTAACACACTGCATGGTAACCAAACCCTCACTCAACACCTTTAAAACACAAATCTACATTTGAGAACACAACATCATCCAAATATTTAAATCTAATCATTGATTAATACCAAACCTAATAGAAGTCTGATTTAGATCCGATAGCTCATTAAGCAAGTAAGTGGTGTGGGAATGATCAATTGAGCCATCAGGGACAGGGGGTAGGGTAGAAGCCAGGGTAAATCACGCTGATTTAAGAGCCTAATTCATCATGGAGGGGATTGAAACTCTCACAGTCTCATTTCAGCATACTGAGGTGATCAGTGGTTCTTAGCGCAGGCTCCCTACGTCACCACAACATAGATTAAGCATGGATTTCTGAGTGTAATTCTTTGTGGGGGTCGGGTCAGAGTTGGGGTTTTTTACTCTGATTTATTGTGATGGGGAGCCAAGTTTCGACAGTCTGATTTATTTTGAGAGCCTAATTCATCAAAGGAAGTGGGGGATCCAACTTTTAACACTCTGAAGAGAACTTAGCATTATCTACAGAAAGAAAAATGTTTGCCAACTTCCGTGCCTCTGACTCCCCTTTCATTGTATTTGACTGTACAGACTTGTAAAGCAAGCGACATCGATGATCAGGTTATCTGCCACCAGTGCTACTAACCTTTCAAAGACTGTTGCACGCCACATCCAGGGGCCTCAGATTCAAAGGGGAATATCTACCAATGATTTGAATATCAAGGGGCTGAGTGGAGCCAAGGCCTACCACCACCAGGTCTGCTCCAGAACAAAGCATGACACTAGAGCCACTGCATGGTAGACTTGTGCAAAGAAACACCGGCACATTCTCCATTACAAGCTCAACTGAGAAGCTGCAACACGTGAGAATCCAACCAGCAACCTCGGAGGCGATGATCAGCAGCCACGTCTTCACTGCACCAATCTGACAGCATTGGTAAGCAATGACGTCACTGAAGTGTATCATCCAAGGCATCCGTCTTCTTAGCCACGTTTTTTTATTCTTAAGATCAATTGCACAATTCCTTATTTGAAATCCGACCATCCATCGTGGAGATTCTACAAGTAAATCTAAAGACCATTGGTGTCCCTGCGTTTAAGTCCCAACAAATTGAAAACTGAGACTGTGATCTGTGGCCTTTATCCACCGCGCCCCAACGACTGATCAACTGGTTCCCTTTTCTTTCTCTGTCCAAGTTCCATAGGAGTGGACACAGCCATCAGTCAGGTTACGGAGCCGCAAGTCCCGCTGAGACTCTGTGAATAATGTCCCTAGCGCTCAGTTATTTAGGCGGTTCATTCATAAGAACGTCCCCCGGCAGATCTCTCATTTGATTCCAGTAACACCAAAGATGTGTCAAATTGGTGAACCAGGCAATTTTCACTTGGAAATAGAGGCTAATGCTCTTGATCAGAGTCTGACTGGGGCTAATCTTTGTGAAATCAAGGTGAGAGGTGATGAACTAAACACCAGGGGCAACATTTACGAAGGAGTCAAAAATTTAGGTGAATGTTTGGAAGGAACTGAGAATTTGTAGCTCGCTTTTGACTTGTACAGTATGAACTCTGACGAGTACTTTTGTAGAGACTAAAGTTTTCCACAGTGCCCACCATTAGAATAGCAGGTAAAGGAGAAAAAGCATAAAGCTCGTTTACAAGTATTTTCATTTTTCCACTGCTGGCTTTTACCAAATGTGAGAGTAAATGGTTAATACAGGGACGCCTATGAAAAACACCATTGGAAAAGCTCTAAATCCTAACCGTAACGCCCCCACTTAACACTGCATATAAAGAAGACACAAACGGGGAGAAACTGGACCAAGAAAGTTTCCGAACATGCCTGTTTCTGCTCTAGCACCTTCCAACAACTATGTAACATTCAGAACATCCTTGTGAGGAATTAGGATCATTTTTCAACACGTGTACTTCCATCTTTTGCCAACGGCAATGCGCAATGTTGTTTTTCCTTTGTTTCCCAAGAGGTTATAGTTTTGAGCAAGATTTCTCTGTAAGTCTGTCAGCAGTTGGTTCCAGGGTCTTCAAGGACCTAGCACAGATTCCTCAGTTCTCTCCTTCAT
Organism: Notospermus geniculatus; assembly: GCA_002633025.1. NCBI lineage: Eukaryota > Metazoa > Nemertea > Pilidiophora > Heteronemertea > Lineidae > Notospermus > Notospermus geniculatus. The sequence goes on from NMRB01000614.1 coordinate 165,559, forward strand.
ACTGTTGATATTCTTGTCATAAAGAGTTTTCTTTCACTATATATGGAAATCTGAGATTAGCTTCACTTGGGTCTGTATGAGAAGAGCAGACTGCTGAGCTTGAGTAGCAACATCAGAGAACTATATATATCTCAAATGACTGTGTTGCTGATGAGGGGTAGCTGATAGCATAAGTGGTTTCATTGAAGGCAGACTGACCTATGACAAAGTCTACAGTGTTCTTGTGGCAGCCAACAGGATAAAGTCCGGCGACATCTAAGCGCAACCCAATGGAATGCAAAAGTCAGGAAATGAGACAGGAACTTGCGGTTTTCAATTATGCATTTGACCTGCAGAACCGGTGATGATCCGTTGCACACTATTGGACACCACTCAAGTCTTTTTGTATATAGTCTGGTCGCGTTGTCGATCGGTTATTCAAGAGTTGCGTGAGATTAAAGATCCGTGGAAACTCCAACTAATATATTGGCTAACTTCCGCATTCCATTGGGTCACGCTAGATGTTGCTGGACTTTACACAGTACAAGGCCATTAAAAATTATTCTTTAGTTTTTCATCACTTGAGGCTGAAAAATTTGGTGGGGAGGGCATTTAATATTTTATATTTTATATTTTCAAATACGGCCAATTGAAAGATCAAACAGCGTTGACAGCTCGCCATGTGTAGCTGCACATTCCACCAAGCCAAACACACGCATGCGGGTAGCGAAAGCGAAACACAACCATAGTGCGACCACTGTGTAGTGATTTAAATGGTTGCGAGATGGCGCGTGCATCTGTGTCGACGATCGCTGGTGAAGCTTGGGGGCCAAAAAAGCCACTTTTTGAGAAAATATAAAATATAAAAAAAATCGGGGTGGGCCTAAAAATCAGGACGGCCGGTGATGAAAAACTAAAGATTAATTTTAAATGGCCTAATGCACTACAGAAGAACTGATTTGTGCAACCTGCATGTGTCTCTGACATACCTAATCATCAGTGTGCACACTGCAGAAACATTTTCTCAAGCCAGACAACATGATAAACAGCAACACACACTTCCGTGCAACCAGTCAACAAAACATGCTACTAAGCTGATGCAAGGTCATTCAAGTGCTGTTTTGGACAATCCATCATTGCCATGACCTTCAGAAGACTCGTTCAAAGCCAGCCTTCCTCCTCTCATAGCTAAGCCCCAAGCTTTCCCAGATAACCACCAACTAAAACATCAAGTTTGAAGAGAAAGTCTTCAGCTTTTTCCAATCCTCAAAAGACATGATTGGGATTACAAGACAAATTGAGGCTTCTAACGATATCCATCTCCTGCAATTTACAAATGACTGGAAAAGAGACAGCGATTTAGTCCAAAATGGGCAGATTTTCTGGTATCCATGGATTCCTCATACTCCCTCGATGTTTAAAACATTCATGTGGGCGTTGCTGATGAGACTTTTTCTGATTTCAACAATCGGAAATCTCTGCGGAGGCAACACGCTGGTGAAAAATGCACCGTGGTTACTTTTGATTTAGGCAGAATTACAGGCTTTTCTCTAAGTAAAAATTCGTACAGCGAGTGCTTATGAATGTCTGCTGAAAGGAACATCCAACTACCGAGATGGCAAGCAATGTCTTTAGCTTTCCTTAGGCTTATATTGTTTGAGTGAGAAGAAAACAAAAGTATCATTTGAAATGTACAACACCATCTCTAGGGGAACAAATTGACAATGTTTACTGATAATGATGTGACTAGTTGAACCGCCAGACCTGGGGCCTTGCCAGGGTAGGTTCACTAGGATATAATGACACAAGTGCATTTCACATCGTTATCTTTAGCTGTGACTTTGTTATTTTCCACCCCTGTTGCCTTATGGGCACATCCGAAATCAAAACGCAATCCGGACAAATGTGTGGAAGCCTTTAGGCTTGGGCTTTACTTCCTCCAATTCTACCGTCGTATAACTCCAGTAACAATGCAAATGGTAAAACAAACAATAACATTTGACATACGGTCTGTTAAATCGGATGAGGTATGAGGCCTTGCAGTCTGCTAGGCCAGAGAATCTTTGAAAGTTATTTCATTCGCTCGAAAACACCAGCAAACCTCAAAGCAGCAGATTACAATGCTTCAGGGTTAAAGAGAATACATTTATTTAGGGCTGGTTCATTACCACCAACATTTTCTCTTCAACAACAACCAACATCGTAACTGTAAATCTAAGATCAACACTGGAAAATTCCACATCTAGAACTCGCTCAAGATTAACTGCCTAATCACAACCAATTTTATTGAAACCCCCACCCCTCGCCCCCACCCCACACACATACTATACGAGTTAATTAACTGTCTTGGCTGTATATCACAGTCGTTCTGTGAAATATTTCTTGTTTATGAATGAATTCTGTGCTACCTTACTTGAACCATTCCGATTTCACATATATCAACAGTTGTCATTGCCATAGACATATTCGTCTGTGAGACAAAATTAATGGGTTTGGTCTACAACAAGTGTAAATAATGTAAATAAATGTTCACCAAACAGACTCCCTGAAGACCATTCAACCAACTAGTAATGAAAATCTCGTGGTAAATTATGGATAAAAATGAGAGGGAATATGAAATAGACAAGCAGCCAAATTGATGCACCAAGTGAGACTCACCAAACTGCTAGTTTTGAAAGAATAAATCACATGGAAATACTGCCAACGAAGAATTATTTACATCCTTATAATTTCAAGGGAGTAGCAGTTTTTGTGGCCATTTTTCACAATTTAAGGGCCAACCTCATTTAAACTTGTGTTCTTCCATTTATTTTCACAATATATGCATGAATTTGAAAATGGACGACAGTACGGTAGAGTTGTTTTACCAGCAAGTTGCTGGAGCTGCTGACATTTGGGGGAATTGCTGGAGATGGATGAAAATCTATTGAACGCAACAAAGTCAATAAATTACCATCCAGTATCTCCCCTGGAAAAGTTGTCTGTACCATTGTTTATAGATTCACCCTAAGGTGTGTTGACAGGGTTGCCGTGCAACCATCACAGGTGGATGAGTGAAGCCCTATACATCTATCGTACTGACTTAGAAGCCCAAATAACAACGTGAGCCAGGTCAGCCAGAGGATAAGTAAGGTACAGGGTTTCCTCGGGCAACGTAAATCAGCGAGTTAGCGGTGAGACAACCATTTTGTTTTGCATTTCCACACAGTAAAGATGAACCCTATCAGAACCCAACCAGGCGCGGACCCGGCGCGCGCCCCCTTTCGGCCAACAAATCTGTAAAATTGATCGTGAAATTATGAAATTTGGAGCAAATCTTTTAAATTCTCCACAGATTTCAATGTTTCTAGCACAGTGCGCCCCCTCTTTTCCGAAATCATGGATCCACCCCTGCCTACAATTCTATCAGTGCATTCAGCTGAAGTGCGCTCCTATTGCAGCCAGCATGATATACAACATGATGCACAACAGTCCAACTGACTGATGAATCAAAGATGAGCAGAGAAGCACACATATGCAATAGAATCTGACTGATTGATCAACCAAAGACTAGCAAAATCTAGTTACCACATCCAGAGCCTGAAATGTGAAGTGTGGGCAGCAGAGTACCTTTCTATAATGCATATCAAATGGAATGAGGTATCAACAAAAGTATACAGATGGTACCATCAAACTCTGAAGAGTACATAAATACCAGTTAGAAAATGCAATTCTACTTGATTTATATCATTTGCCAGTACAGCGCAAGATATTATTTCCACTTCAGTAATTACACCTTTTTTCGACAATTTTTCAATTTTCTCAAGAGATTGCTATTGATTTGCCAACAAGTGCAGGTGAGGCAGCCATTGATGCGAAGATTTATTGATCGGACACTGTGGTGTCCCCCTGAGGATTAGAGGTGAAGTAAGAAACTCCATAACTCACCAAAACGGTTCAGTCTGCAAGTATAAATCACAACAGATTAGGATGAGGAATTCAAAGAACTGTTGGCAACATTCCTGATTTGAACACACCAATAATTAATAGTGGGAAATGGGAAACGTTATCCCGGTACAAGTACCCACATCAATTAGAATTTATGGTTAATCTGTATTTCACTCATCTCCCATCCCTATGGGTTATGACATGGTGAAAGGATAAGGAACCAGTCAATTTGCGGATCTACAAGCACTTTTCAGAAGGCCTGCATGACAGTTGCCCATCCTGGACTCCAAGGCTACCTGTATTTGAAGTATCTCTAGAAATAAAGCAACCTTAACCGTCCATAGGGACCTCCCCACTTAACGTTCCCAGTCTGATCTGAGACTGAAGGGTTCAAGACATAAACTGGCTAACAACAGATCGATCTTGTTCGAACAAACCTTAGTATAAAATCCATGAGTCAAGAACTCTGGCCGCACGCATGGATTTCAAGGGTTTATACTGGGTTTAATGTTCGACATTTCCACAGCAGTTGTTACTTAAGATTTATCCCAAAGATTAATGAAACAAGCGACTGGCATGTTACAAACTCTGATATGGACTCAGACTGATCAAGTACAAGAGTAGAGATTGAGATGGAGGACTGGGCGATTTATCAAGTACCAGAATATTATTGGAGTACCGGTATGTTGCTGGTTCAGCAAGGTGGACGGCTGCTGATGTTGCCAGTTAACAAAGTAAAGTATAGAAACAAGCTGGGCAATATTCTCTATCACTCACAAATCACGGGACTACAACTTCATTAAATGTATAACATTTGCGGGTGACCCACCGACTTGATGACGAGTTCATGATCAGTTTGCAATTATTTCACGACGGCAGTCGGGAACGAATTGCAAACTCGTCGGGAGGAACGTGACATGACGTTGAAGCTGATCCACCGACAAATACGTCTCCGACGGAATCGGCCCTGTTTCGACGTCGTCGGTAGTTTATGACATCAGGCGGTGTAGCGTCACGTGACATCATTCTGGACGTGGATTGGGCAAATCGCCTGCAACACAGCCTACTTTACGACGAGTTTGCAACCAAATCAAACATGTCTGATCTCGTCATAAACTCGTCGCAAACAAGTCGTCAACAGAAATCAGTCGTGAACAAGCCACACACTAGTCTAGAACGAATCGTGAATGCAAATTGTAGCTAATCCACCACCTACGATTTTCGTCATTAACTCGTCAGAAACCCGTCATGAAATAATCCCAAACTGATCCTAAACTCGTCATAAAGTCGGTGGATCATCCGCAACATTTACAAACTTCTTTCGAAAAGTTTCATGATAGTATTTTTTTCCTTCGATGATTGGTTTATAAGTAAGTCATCCATACACTGATGGCTCCCTTTACGGTAAGGAAAGATGAGACGAAAACTATCGTCAGAGCTCTGCAGATGTCGCAGAAACCTCTCAACACATTGCAACAGGCTCATGTTTTTATCGTCTTCAGACTCCTCACGTCGTTCGCTGATCTGCGCACGTCTCGCGACACTAATTAGCCATCACGAATAAGCTTTGTCTGCGAAAACTTGTCATTTCCTACATTACCACTGACATAGTACATGTTGCCTTTTGGACTCTGGCAAAAAATGCCATCCTACTGGCCCAATATCTCGCAGATAATCATGCAATATTCCATATTTTTCTATCTTTGATCTGACTAAGCAGTCTAAGCAGTCTCAGTCCTCGAGGCAGGTAATCATTGTTCCTTCGAAGTTGGCTGTGCATCTTGAACGACCGTGGATCGAGAAGCTTTGGGATGCGTCTTATCTTAAAACTGTCCTGTGGTGTTTTATGCAGATGGGAATTTTTGGGATGTAGGCCCATCATCTTTTGGCACAGATCTTCCACTGTAACAAGTTGTACTTTGGTGCCCTTGAGTGACAGGCCGTCTTGTCCCAAAACTCTCTCTCGGTAGCTGTTCAGGAGTTTTTGTGATGTAGGCCCTTCAGGTGGATCCATCGTAAGAAGCTGCCAGGTTGTTCTTCAGGGGATATACCCGGTAGGTCATCCTGTCCCCACCATCCTTCTGTGTGCTATGCAGGGAGAGTTTTTGCAGTGTAGGTCCAGCATGGGTCCCTTGGTGCAGTCATCATTACAAGCTGTGTACTTAGGTGTTCTTAGGATGCTATCTTGTCCCAAAACTCTCCCTCAGTGTGCTTCCGGAGGAGTTTCTGTGATGTATAGGCTCAGGCAGGCCACATGGTATCCCTGGGTCCAGGTCTGCCTTCATAACAAGCTGTACTTGGGTGTTCTTGGAGATATCCCGTCTCGTCCCAAACCTGTCCTTCAGTGGCCGACACAGGGGGAGTCTTTTGCAATGTCGTTGGAGATCTGCCTTTGTAAGACTAAGAAGGTGCCACTGGGTGTTCTTGGGGATATGCCATCTGGTCTCCGAACTGTCCCTCGGTGTGCTATGTAGGCTGAGTTTTTGCAACATAGGCCCAGCCAGCTAGGCCACATGGGATCCCTGGCTCTAGAGCTGCCTTTGTAACAAGCTGTACTTGGGTATTTTTGGAGATACCTCACCTTCTCCCACCTATCCTTCAGCGTGCTAATGCAGGGGGAGTCTTTTGCGGTGTAGTTGCAGATCTGCCTTCGTAAGTTTCAGGGGAGTAGGCCTGTGCATTTCAAGATGTAGGTCCAGGCAGGCCACATGGGATACCTGGGTCTACATCTGCCTTCATAATGAGCTGTAACTACGTCTTCTTGTAGGCATACACCATCTTGTCCGCAAACTGTCCTTAAAGCGAATCGATAGCGGATTTTGTTTACACAAAATTCAGCCAATCAAAATGCACGAAAATTTCTTTGTTGACATTCTGGAGAAGTTTGTTTACATTTTTTCCTGAAAATTCGTCCGCTTTCAAATGCTATTTCTAAATCAAATTTTTTCGCTTTCAATTCGCTTTAAGGAGAGTTTTTAGGATGTCGGCCTAGCTTGGGATCTTTGGGTGCTAACCTGCTGTCGTAAAAAGCTGTAATTCAGTATTCTTGGGGACTCTCTCTCAGTTCCAATACAGGGAAGTTTTTGCCATGTAGGCTCAGCATTAAACAATTGGCGCACGGGAGGGAGGGTGACGCAAAACGTCATGTCACCCGACCGACCGGGCGCCAATTGCTTTAGCACACCTCTTCTCAATGTGAACAAGTCTTTGGAGACAATTACAGTCAGTTTAAGGTGATAATAACAGAGATTTCGCTGATATTCGGACTCCGAATTGTGAAAATCTCCCGTCGGATCTATGCATGACATGCATGACGTCGCGTCATTTCGCCAGCGACGTCATGTTAGCGACGTCATTGACGTCAGCGACGTAATGTTGCCCTCGTATCGTAATGTTACCCTCGTAATGTTACCCCCGAGGGTAACATTACGTGACGTCACGTCGACTTGCGTCGACTTGAACGTCACGGCACGGTGATTTTTTCCATGACTGACGTAACGTCGTATTCCAGTAACGTCGCCTCCAGCGGGAGACATGACGCTCTGCGACACTGATAGAGGTGTGCTAATGCTCCCTGAGGGCAGATATACCATCCTAACATGCTGTATGTCACTCCCTCTGACATTTTGTACTTGGCCATTACTTTTTTACAAAGCGGATTGAAACGTGCCGTTCTGTTAGGCTGGGGCTTAGCACTGACATTTTCGATATGCTAGTCCAACAGTTTGTCTCATTCCTGTGACCAAATGTTCCACTAGGTGTGGCTATTATCCCTTTCTTACGATGCTGAACCATGGCATTACCAAAGAACGAAAGTTCAGAAGGTGGACAGCTCTTTTCCCCTCCATTTAACTTATTGTCGATAATGGTCAGATAATACAGCGTACACCGCCAGAGGGGTGGGTGATTTTGTATCAAAGGTACACCCTAAATGGTGTGATCGTGATGGATTAGGTGTGAGGTGACAGGGAAAACTCAATTTGCTGTGGACAAGAAATGACACCTTTCTTGCTAAAGAGCAGCAAGACATGTTGAAGGGGTTACCGCAGCTTGGCCAATTCGTTTTTATCCCACACCCGAATCTCCCTCGCCAATGATGTTCTTTGCCAAGCAGTCTACAGCGGAACCTTCCTTAATGGACATCCCAGCCAGGAGGACACCTCTCTATTAAGGACACCAAAGTTTGCTCCCACATTGGCCATTTCTATTCATTTTGACCTCTATAATAAGGACTCCTCTCTATTAAGGACAACACCAGTCAGTCCTGAAGGTGTCTTCTAGAGAGGTTCCACCCTGTTGACATGAAATATCAAGTTTAGGGCCGAAAGCCCATTTTGGGAATATCAGTCCTATCTTTAGGTAAAGGGAAGGGAATGGGAATTCTTGCGAAAAGCAGCATAGCCAAAAAGAGTCGCCTCCACGTCACTTGGACGTAGCTGGTGATTAAGCCCCATGACCTCAGCGGTGATAGGCACTTTTTGTTTCCAATGTATCAAACTGGCAGCTCGTACCTCATCAAAGCTAACCATACGAATTATCTACTTTCAGGCTTTGACAACATAAACAGCTTAAGTGGATCAGTAAAGCCAATCGTACCAAACGAAAACGACCAAACATCGGCAGACAGCCCATTATCTTGTCAATATGCCAAAAGTTCGTGAGAATGGATTAATATTTCTGACAGCGGGCGACATCATTATATGCTCAGCTAGTTTTGGTAATCGTAGTGCATGAGAGGGAAGGAGGTCAGTGGATACCATCAGCAGACGTCAAGAGGGCAGAATTTTGCATTGTTGTTGTTTCTGACAGCAGACGACAATTTATGCTCAGCTCGATTTGTTAATCACTGTACGCAACGGGAAACGGAAGTCAGTCAACCATCAGCATATATCAGGACGGCAGAGCTTGAACAATCAATTCTGATAGCAGACGACACCAGTTTATGCGGAATTAGATTTGATAAACGCAGCTGCAAGACGGCAACGGAAGTCAGACATCGTCAGCACATGTCAATACAGCAAAGCTTTACAATCAATTTCCGCTGGCAGACTATCAATTTCTGATAGCAGACGGCATCAATTCATGCTGAGCAAGATTTAATCGCATACTTTGAGGGAGAATCGATGTCAGTGATCATTGAGAAAAAACTTTTGCACTTTCATGCAGCAGGTGGAGAAATTTAAATCAAACGTCTGTGATCACTGATACAAGAAATCAAGGGTCTACATACAGGTATCGATAACCTTGAAGATCAACAAAAGAACTAACACCAGTTGCCAGAAAGAAAATCAGCCAATAAAAACCAAGTGTCTATTTCTCGAACGGATTCAAATGCCATTAACATCAAACTAATAACGATAGGATTCTCGTCAAGAGAAGAAGCGTCTCTTCTTCAAAACGTTCAGCTTTATTGTGAAAAAACACTAATTTGTTGCGGAGCGTTTCGTGAGCTTGATTCAGTTGAGAACAAAGAGAGAGACAGGAGGGAGTATTTCCTCGGGGAATAAAACTGGAGAAGATTTATCACTTTTGTCTTGTTCGTGACGATCCTAAAATGCTGTACATCGAAACGCAGGATTAGATCGACTCTTTGTCAGCGAGGCGGAACTTCATCATGTCGTACGACTATTTGGATGATTATGACGGGTAAGTGATTTTATCTATTATCACCTGTGTGAGCACAATATCAAATTGTTGCTGGCTGTACTCTTTTTAATGAAAGCAGATGTGGTAGGGTGGTTCTGGGACAACTTTCAAAATTCCCCTGAAAATTGAATTGGTGGTTTATCCAGGGGCGCTGACGTGTCCACCATGTCACTCGATTCACGCACCTCTTGCCAAGGGCCAGAGTCAAATATTGTCACCCCAGCTGCACAAACATTTCAGAGACCAAGGCAAATAATATAATTGCAGCCAAGTGACTTTGAGTTCTTCCCTGTTTTTTTCATCTCTTTTGGTGCCTCGTGGCTAATGCCCTCAAATGGCCAAAGAAAGCTCGAGCTTAGAGTAGGACAACCCTCAAATAGCCAAAGAAAGGTCAGACTGAGGGTAGGAGGACCCTCAAATGGCCAAAGAAAGGTCAGACTGAGGGTAGGATGACCCTCAAATGGCCAAAGAAAGGTCAGACTGAGGGTAGGATGACCCTCAAAAGGCCAAAGAAAGGTCAGACGGAGGGTAGGATGACCTCAAAAGGCCAAAGAAAGGTCAGACTGAGGGTAGGATGACCCTCAAATGGCCAAAGAAGGGCCATGCTGAGGGTAGGGTGACCCTCAAATGGCCAATGAAAGGTTAGACTGAGGGTAGGATGACCCTCAAAAGGCCAAAGAAAGGTAATGGCCAAAGGTCGGGCTAAGGGTAGGACGACCTGAGAAGCCTAAGCTCAAATCTGCAGTGATCAATATGCCCTACTCAGCCAAACCAACGAGGGTAATGCAAACCCTTGGGGAAAGCCCTGGCTGGGTCACACCGTATCAGAAGTGGTGCAGCGCAGGAATATCACTGCCTGACTGAGCTTTGGTTCAAGTTCCGACTTTTCCGCGAGGGATGGACAGGGTTTACCGGTACTCCAGAGTTGGATGAACACTTTAACCTTCTCAGTGTTCATGTTGTACTTTTCTCTGAACCTTCCATTTTAAACAAAAGTACAACTTGTTGCCAAGTGCCACAGGCTGAATCATTACGATTCAATGAATCACTTCACAGGTGAATGCGAAAATTGATGAAGTTGTCAAAATGAATTTGTCAAAATTGTTGATTTCATACGGTACGCTAATCAGCTCCATGGGTTCTGTTCATTCAAGCCCCCATAAGACTTAATAATCATAAATCGAAATACAAAGCTTTTATGTAGCACTTTTCACTGTTATACACTCTTAAAGCACTTAATTCACATTATTGCCCCATTTCTCATTTAAAAACCAGGTGACAATTAATATTGAAATACCAGGTTGGCTTTCTTCAGAAGTGCTGACTGCACATGGCAGTCTTGTCATGCAAGATCTGAAGTTCTCATTTTAAAATAGTCACATGAACTTTTCCAATTCTCAATTAAAACAGCAACTGTCAGAAACATCCACTCAGTTTGGAGTAAAATGTCTTCTTTGTTACATGTCAGGAGTGAATTGGTTTTTAGTAAAGTTTAGTGGACTTGTTTTAATTTTGTGCAACAGGCCTTTTCAGTTTTAGCGGTAGAGGTTTCTGAGGTAATGAGCACACAGCGGCATTACGGTCTAAAGGCCCGTCTACACGATCATACATTTGTTCAAAACATCCTCATACATTTGTATGATGATGTTCATGGACAGATATTTGATTGTGTAGGCTGTTTTCCCAACAAACTTGAACAGTAACCAACATGTATGATGATGTTCAAATTTGTATGATGATGTCCATGGACAAATGTATGATCGTGTGGACTGTTTTCCCAACAAACCTGAACATGTATGATGATGTTCAAATATTTAGCTGCATGTTTCATCTTGCCAATGCAAAACATCCCCCAAAAAATGTGTGATGATGTTCAGGGACAAATGTATGATCGTGTGGACGGTTTTCCCAACAAACTTGAACAGCATCCAACATTATCCTTTCTCCATCATACTTCATCATACAATGTCCATGAATGTTGGACTGTAGATCGAAATCCGCAACAAACTTGAACATCATCATACAAGATTATGATGCTGCTTTGAACAATGTATGATGATGTTCAAAATTTTAGCTGCATTGTCACAAGACAGAAATCGACAAACAAGCTTGGACATCATCATACAAATGTATGATGATGTTTTGAACAAATGTATGATCGTGTAGACGAGCCTTAAAAGTGCTTTTATCCCAGGGACCTCTGGGGACTTAAAGTGCAGCATATTCAACTTCATTTTTTTTTGCAACAAACTAAAGTATTAGTCGTAGGCCTGAGGGACAAAGCGCAACCCACCACACAAATCACAACACCATAACAAAAATTCTTTGTGATTTTTTTGCAACATGAGCTTGCTGTCGCACAGTCAGCTCGGACAGTGCTGTCAGGTTTATGGATTTAGTTTCAAAGGCCTCTACGTATGTAGGCCCGAATCATAATGGTAACACCATCAGCTTTCTCTCATAAGTTCGCATGCAAGCGACATCGGAGGCGTACGAAGTTTTTCCACAATAGATTAAGTTACCAACTCAGACGCTACGCTTCTGGCGATCACAGTTAGGCGAGAATTCAGTCAGAGCAAAACAAAAGTGCAAATGAGGCATTATGACGCAAACTTATCTGCCAACTTACGCAAATCATGCTATGCACAAAACGTGTCTAAACTTTTGAGAAAAGTATTTCTAGAGTTGGTAATTTCGCCGGCAGCTCAAACATCACTTAAATGTCAACGCTGCAAAAAGTTCGGTACGTTGCCAAACAGAATCCAGAACTATCAAGCTAAGTCGTCGCGTGATATCGTATCTTCAAAGGTGGTGAACACTCTGTGAAAAAATTGCCCACAGGACAATTCTGACTATTTTTATAAAGCTTCCAAGTACATTTTAAACTTCTGGTACACACTACATAAGGATTACTAGTCTGATAATGACAATGTGAAACTGAGATCTTGAAGGCAAATTTGACAAGGACTCTCCACAAACTCTTCTTGAGTTTATCTTCAGGCCTGAGAATTTCTGGTGTATTCCTGCAGAAAGATGGGTATACTGTAAAGCAGGAAAATTTCGCGTGCAGGAAATTTTCGCGAATTTCGCGAGAGTGAATGAGTCGCGGAAATTTCCTGTCGCGAATATAAATACATGCAAGTAATAAATATAGACCGTGAAAAAAAACTGTGAAAAATGGCAGAGACTCGCGAAAATATCCTGCCGCAAGTATGTCTATAATTCTTGATTCACGAACATTTCCAGCCGCGAAATTATCTTGCTTTACAGTAGTTTGCTATTTCTAAAGCATGGAAGTCCTGAGGGTACAAAGAGAAAAGGGCCAGAAGACCTTTTGTTTATTACCGGTATCCGAATGATTTTCTTCATGTGCACAGTGTGAGATAAGCCTAGTTCATACTTCGACGCGCGAGCATCATCGGCGACCGATGGCACAATCTTGCATTTGACGCCGACCCCGTCGCACGATTTGGTTGGCGTCGTATCGCGAGACTGTAATTACTTGAGTCATTTCATAACGCGTCGCCGTCGCTGAAGTACGCTGGACTATTATCAACTCCGTGAAGTCGGCGTCCAGATTTTGATCGCGCGCCAGACGCCGGTGGTCTTGCATCGAAGTATGAACTAGGCTACAGACTAGAATGTGACAGATGGACAAAAAGTCGCCGGCATCAATCTACAGCAGTTATTATCCAAAACTTAAAAATGCAATTTCCCAGCTTGAAACATCAAACAACTCCCACCGATTCGAGAACACTTCATGCCAAGGATATCTGTCACATTGGTGATCCCGGTCGTTCACCGGAATAACAACTCCTTTCATCTCTGACAAAGTGGCGTGTTCTTGTAGCAAAATGGACTCCCTGCGTGATGCGTCGTTTATTGCTTCGAGCGAATGAAGGCTTCCCTGCCTTTCACGCACACCAACAACGCTAAAAACACACGGGTGTATACAAAACTAAGACCTAAGACCCTTGTGCAAGTTCTGTGGACTGTACACACGTCGTATTCTGAAGTCGCATTCGTGTCATAATCTACGTTCGTCTGACACCAGCTGATATGGATGCAAGACGTGTCATCCCTCGTCTTCGCACGACAGGACAAGTTCATCACCTCTCCTGTTCTTACACTTGTGGAAGACCAAAATGCGTGATTTACGACTCCCAAGATCATCATCAGTAACAGTAGTGATGTTGATCGATCACATGATACATAAAAACATCTTTTGTCACGCCAGACGAAGATATTAATCAGAAAGTTAATGATACAAAGTTGGCACTAATAGCTGTAGTTTGAACAACAATTGGACATGATTGACTCGTAAATGATGTTAAACTGGCTGTGTTTCCCATCAATATCCTGTCGAATCACATGAGACGGTCCTCACTGGTCACACGACTTCTTATCTTGAGCGAAGCGATCGATTTCCAGTAGAAGAAAAGTGTACGGAGAATAGTCTGCCAATTTCTGATCTGACATCCCCATATTCCGAGAAGAGAAAATATTACCTGTTGCTAGGGTATAAGATTCGACAAAGCAATTCCTGCATCAATTTATCATTCTACCATGGTCTGTCTTCATCCTACAGTACACATGTAACCCTCACACTGCCAGTGGGAATTAACCCTTTAACTGGGTAGCACGTAATATTATGTCATTACTAAATCCGGGGAACCCCCGAAAAACACCAGAGGATCTCAGCTTGCGTAGGACGTAATAGTACGCCCTGTAAGGAAATGGCGCTTCACATTGCGTAGGACGTTATATCACGTCCTGAACCTTACTTATGTGTCAAATACTTTTTTTTGGTACATTTTTTTCTAAGAAAGAAAAATTTTTTGAAAAATTAATTACACAGTTAACGGGTTAAATTAACTGACCAACAGGAACAGTAACACTGTCACACGTATTCATTGGAAAGTGCTCACTAAGAGCTTTCTAATGAATACCTACCTGATGCTTTTTATGTGCTTCTAAAACTTTTACATAATTTTCATAAAACTGGCCTCGGCAGTCCAAGTGTTAACTGGTTATGGACAAGCAGTGAATTCAATGACATACAGTCAAGGACAAAACAGTGGAAACAACCTGCAACATCGAATTATATTAAGCAAGATTAAAAAGGATGTTTAATGGAAATAACCTGTAGTTTCTGCTCAATCAGGCAGCTGGTGACATGCCACAGTTCAAATAGGATTCCGTTAAAGCCTGTTTTTCAATAATTCTCCGTAAGCTGAGGATTTTGACGTCTTTCTTAATTGCTGACTTTCCACAGCGAGAGAAGCCTTTCAGAAGATTACCTCCGTCGAGAAGCTAGGTTGAATCTCACAGTGTGAATTTAGCTCATATTAGAACATGTGTATCACTGCCAGTACAATCCTATATCTACTGATATTTTTTCGTTAAGAATCACAGCAAGTCAGACAATAAGGTAGGAAGGAACTTATCCACGAAGCGGGAATGACAATCAACCACAGCCATAACTATAACGATGAAAGTCAGACCAACATAAATTTCCTCTTACTTCTCTGAATGGAAACTTTGTGAATATAAGTCCCAGATATCTCAATACCCTGCACATCAGTAGGCCTACTTTTCACCCACCATTCTTCAAAACTTTCAAACATAAAATATCCACCTCGCACCATCCTCCTCCATTTACCTATACTTAACCGACATGACCAAGTGATAGTCATGACAACCGTCCAAAGGTATTGTTTATCATAGACAATAATCCCCAGTTCTCCCCTCCGGTAATAATAAGATGAAGTAATGACAAATTATTTTCTGACCAGCCTGGAGGTATTTTCATCCCTGTTGTATATACAACCTCACGACAGAGGATTAGACACTGACTCTGAATCCGAGAAAGTGAAAACCCTGTGAAATGAGGTCACTGACAGAAGAACTCAGACATGACCCATAGCCCTTCTGAAAAAAAAGTGTCTTTCTTCTGAGGTAAACCTATCTTTCAAAGTTAAAACCCTGTGAAATGATGTCACTGGCCACTGGACCATGATGTAGATGGGGTCACCATCATGTGAGGGTCAGAAACAATGGACATCTTCATCAACCAATGAGACGGCAGTTCGAAAACGCCGAACCACCAAACACGCCGAACCGCCAAACTTGGTGCGCAGAACTCTGCCCTAATTTCGAAAAGACAGAACTGTAACCAATTTTTTTCAAAACTGCCTAAATTTGTGATTTTATGTTCCAATCAGTCTTCGAATATGTCAACTTGTCTTGTCCGTTCAACAACAGCAAAATATGTATCGTGTAGGCCCCCAATACCATCTACAGCTAGAGTTTAGTGATGTAATCATTACCTCTCCATCGAAGAGGTTCCACAAACAATATAGGGCCTACTATCAGCACAGATTGTGTGAATTCTAGGTATCTCATAGCATAAATATGCAAATTAGGAAATTTTGAAAAATATGGTTAGGGTTCTGTCTTTTCGAAATTGGGGTACTACCGTTTTTTCGCGACTATAGGGCGCACCTGACTATAAGGCGCACCCCCTAATTTCACCCTAAATCTTTGACAAAATCCATACATTAGACGCACTGCACTATAAGATGCAGTCGTCAGGTGAAGCACAGCAATGCTTCAGTGCACACATGTATACACAATGTATGGCTGGTCAGTTTCTGTGTTGATCGTTCCTGGTGACACTTCTGATGAAATTGTCGGACCCAAGCCGCAGATAAGGCGCACCACACTATAAGGCGCACCCCCAATTTTAGACCCTTTTTCACGAAAAAGGCCGCGCCTTATAGTCGTGAAAATACGGTACTCGGCATACCAAGTTCAGCGGTTCGGCGCATTCGGCGGTTCGGTGTTTTCGAACTGCCGCCAATGAGAAAGACTTGTCAATTTCATATATCTTGGTTGGGGAACTTGAAACTGAGTTGTGCTGATTCTGCAAAATCAAATTCTTTGATAAATAAACTACTTGATCCATTGATATGAATGAAAAGGTCTTTGTTGATTTCAACCTGACAGCAGAGACAGAGTGAAATTGACACCACCTGTTGTATTTCAAGGTGTCGGCATTCAAGAACAGTCGGCGCGTGTTCTCACAGAATCGGGCAGACAATCTTCGTTGACGTGATAAACTATCTAATCAATTGAAGTGTTCGCACTTCAGGATGTTTAAGCTTCTTAACATGTCGTTAGCTTTTCCTTGATAATAATGAGAATGCTTGCAAATTTAATGGCGTGGGATAATATTGGGTTGGAACAGGTTTTGTTGCACGAGTCCGGATGTGGTGATGAGTGATAATGCCAGTGTTGTTGATAGGGAACTTACACCATCACTAATGTGTTATTTTATAAGATACAGCATCTACAGGCAACAAATTGGAAATAACAATGTAAGTTTTGATTTCATTTCAAACTCCATGATCTTACTGTGATCTTCACTCGTTTTTATCTCCAGACTGGAGACCTTTGAAATATTGCCTGTGCTATCTTGGCTTTGCATTCATCTGGGCTTGGGAGCTTGAAAAAGTGCTTGGGCTTGGGAGCTTGAAAAAGTGCTTGCACATCTTGATATTCCATCAGTCACTAAGGGGATGTCCAAGGGAGCACTCCATACTTCTTGTAACAAATCTTGGAAATTTATCGAAATTTTTCAATCTGAAGGACTTTGTTGAAATTAACTGTAAATTTTCAATCAAAACGCAACGAGCAACCCTTCTTTCACGAAGACCTGGATCTTCTGCTCCCTGTGAAGGGAAGGACGTCTATGACTGGTCCCAGCCAGAAGCAGCACACCTCTAAACTGAGGGTAGCATGGCTATAATAGGAGCTGTCAGCGAGTTGACCACTAGGTGTCACTACGGCCCAATTCAATGCATGTAGCGGACCCATTCATTCTTGACCGAGCACCACTCACATGGCCGGATTTTCCTGTGTACTGGTCCACTAGAAACAAAGATCCATCTCTTGGTAAGGGAGAAATAACACTTTTAGTGATTTTGGATTTGGCCCCCTAGTGGCAAAGTCGAGAATCTGATTTCAACCAAATTTTGTCTGTATGTGGCTATAACCTAGAGGTAAATGTGTAGAAAGTTTCAACACAGTAGTTCGAACCATTATCAAAATACAGCCCTTTGAAATTTTTCACAAAACGCCCCCTGGAGGCCAAAATAGGAATCCAACCACGCTCAAAATCGAACTTGACCTAGATCTTAGGCCCATGTACACACCCACCAAAGATCAAAAAGATTCCTCAAAAAATAAAGGCGCTAGTGCTAACAAACCAAAAGTTTACGTACGTACGTACGTATTGACGCACGACAGACCACCACTCAATGACCCCAACCACAGCTTAAGCCCTGCTGGGCCTTGCGGCCAAGCGGGCTAAAAACTGCTTGGGCTTGGGAGCTTGAAAAAGTGCTTGCACATCTTGATATTCCATCAGTCACTAAGGGGATGTCCAAGGGAGCACTCCATACTTTTTGTAACAAATCTTGGAAATTGATCGAAATGTTTCCATCTGAAGGACTTTGTTGAAATTAACTGTAAATTTTCAATCAAAACACAACGAGCAACCCCTTTTTCACGAAGACCTGGCTCTTCCCCTCCCACCGTGAAGGATGTCTATGACTGGTCCCAGCCAGAAGCAGCACAACTCTAAACTGGGGGTAGCGTTGGCTATAATTGTCATCCTTCTTTCCAAGACGGGCTTTCTGCTCAGCAGGGTAGGACACTCTGAGGTCCATGCCAAAAGTAGCACACAGAAACGCCTACAGCAATATGCCAGCCATGAGAGGGCCGTGGAGTCAAAACAATGTCACCATTGTATGGACAATCTGAATCCTGATTTGCTTGACCCAATGAACATTTCTGACCCCTGCTGACCCAGATTGTCCTCAACAATTCAGACACAAATGCAACACAGTGCATCTGTGATATGAAGGGAAGCTATTCAGGGGGATGTCTTACATGTGCCAGTGTTAGCTCCGGTGAGGAACATTTCATGCGATACGCCTAGGATTGCAAAATTGACAGGACTGTTTTGAGGTCTACCCTCCCTCATCCTATCAGTTATCACACAGCTTCACAACAAAAGCAGTTCCCGACACGTGTTTTTGTTCCGAACACTCGAGATAAGCGGCATGATTTATTCCCGTCAGACTCAACTTGGCAACAAAGGATGTGATCCAAAACTCCTGGACTCATGTATGAGGAGCTGAAGTCTGAGTAACAACACAGGAACATATTATCAGTCTCATCAGAAGGTAATAGCTGACCAGGCCACCAGAAAAACTGTCGAACATGACCACGTTGATACCATGAGCTTGTTCTGTGTTGAGGACTATGCTGACTTTGCTGAATATGAATTAAATGAGCTTGAACTGGAGGAGTACCTGTAAGTATAATGGCAGGACCTTGTTTTTTTCATCTGCACTTTGACCCACCCATCAAAATACACCCTTTGTGTTGTTGTTGCTGATCTTCTATTGATGACACAACCATGGACTTGAGTGATAGGCTACGAGTATGGATATTTCGACAGTCATTTTTTCGACAGTCAGCAGTCAACAGTCAACAGTCATTTTTATGAAAAAATATGGTAGCCCATTAGGATTGTAGGCCTATGCAAGTTTTCATAATAATAGAATGCCAGTGACATGAGTGACCTACCAGTGGCTGGTAAGCAGATACACAGTAGGATTCATATCGGCCTATACCATGAATCTGGGTCATCTTGGCATTATGAGGCTGATTGAATAGCAGACAACAGAAGTCCTGTTGTGTGAACACTTTTTCAAGGCGACCAATCTGAAGCGCAGATAAAGGGATTCGAAATTACGTCACAGCACTGACGTTGGATATAATGTACCGTACCGGTGTAATGTTTTTCACTGCCCACCAAACAAAAGATTGACGGAATAAGCGGCAACGTGACAATGAGGGAGGCACTGATAAACAGTCATGTCTTTCTGTATTTGAGTGTCCGCCGAACAATAAAGTGGGCATTGTCACACGGGGGCATTCTCACACACCGACAGAAATTGCAGATAACAGATAAAAGAACTGCCATTATTCTGGGACTCTTTTTCTGGACGACCCTATAAATGCAATCTCCACTGGACGACTCACTATAGCCGTCTGAGCACTGCTTCATGCAGCAGACCCTACTGGGCCACCGTAGAATCTTGTGCTTCAACTCCGAATATCCTTTAGGTTACTAGATACATTGAAATCGCCTTCGCGGTAAAAGTAATGACCGTGAAGCACTGAAAAGAGTGAAAAAAACAACTAGTTGTTTTTGTTTCAAACATTTTATTGAATTAAAGCAAATTTCCTATAATTTACAAAATGACTGTTGACTGTTGACTGTCAAAAAAATGACTGTCGAAATATCCATACTCTAGGCTACACACTTGCTTATCATTGGAGCTTGTACCCCCTCTCGGTTCATTGTGACAAGCAGCATGCCATTCTTACATTGACAATGAAGTACATACACCACGTGTAGATCATGTCGTGGTTGAAAATCATACACACTTCACTTGCACTGCCGACCAAGTACGCCACATGGATCATCGACAGAATTTGATGTCAGTTTGTTGTCAGCGTGGCAGATAGTTCTATGATGACGTCATCTGCACATGCTCTAAACGACATTCGCATGCTAAATCGCACCAGTGATGTCACTGCCTCTTTGGTAAGACGTGGTCACAGCTGCTTGACGTCACGACAAATCTCCTCTCTGACACTGTTTATTGGCCAGATTACCCAAACACCTGGGCTCAGACACCATTTAGCGGGTGAGATACCAACATCAGGGTTGGCAATCTCCGTCTACAGAGCCAGAGAGAAAAAAGACAGTTCAAACGAAGGACAGATCAAGATTGAGTGATTTCTAAGTCATCTGCGACAGATCATTAACTTCCGTCAAGGTGATGATGTATTCGCAAGATACTTTTGCCGCCCTTCTCAGATAAGATCGCAGAAGGATGACTTCCTGTCTTTGATTGCACTGAGGTTTGCCAATTAATGCTCCATGGACGATACCAAGAATGAACGACTTAAAGCCATTTTCTTGGAAATGGGATGTGACAATTATGATTTCATTGGTGTTTCTCAGACGAAATCGCAACCTTGTCCGGACTGCCGTGCGATTTTGAGATGCACCCCTTGTATGAAGGTTGCGTGGGGGAATATTATGAAGGATTTACTGCGGAAGAACGCATGCACAAGTGTATGGAATGGAGGCCTTTAGATCCAGCTTTTGTTGACATAGTAATTGTATTCTTTCCATCAGGGCCGAAGCCATAGCACTATTGACCCTATTAAGTATGAACGAGGCCATTGCAAGCTACTCTTGTTCCTCACTCGCTGCTCTTTTCCTCACTTAGATGGGGTCTTTTACTTGCCCTTACAAAGGTACAAGGCACAAGGCGCCACGGCTTACTGTCCCATGCGACGGGCGTAAAGAGCGAAGGATGATTAATCCCCTACGGTTCCAGCTGGATTCGAAGCAGGGACCTGCCGGTTGCTAAGCGGATGTAGTAACCACTCGCTATGACGCTGTCGACAAACCTCTTCTTGCTTTCGTTGTCGATCTTGTGGCAAATCTCAACCTCCCCATCAATGATTCTAAACGAACTCCCCATACCTGCTGTGACAATCAACACACCAGCAATTGCTTTCTTCTCCAGCGATCTTCATCATGAAGGAATTGATTCAGAAGTAAGTGCAAACTTTGAAATGAGATAGAATGACAGCGACCGTGTTTGACATTTGGTGTCAGATTACAACACTTGAATCTTAGAAAGTTTGCCTGCGTGACAACCACTTCTAACATTTAGGGACAATGAAATTGGTATTACTTACATTTTACCAATTTATAAGTAACATGGAACAAGACAGCCGCATATTATCGCGTGGTGATATGGTTGTACTTTTGACAATGACATTCCGTGACATATCTGCCTTTCATGACAGATTCATTCTAGCAATTTTATCTGATTGTGCATGGTACCCACTCAAGAAAGGGAGGTTTGGGGTGTGAGGGATCTGATGGCATACAGGGAGACAATAGGATTATCCACGACCATGCGGCTGGCTCTATTATGACAGTGGCGTGCCACAGAAACGTGGGTTCAGGGCGGGACAAATTTGTATATGTATTAGATTTTTCCGTCAGGGCTGAAGCCATAGCATTATTGGCCCTGATGAGTACACAAGAGGCCATTTCAAGCTACTCATGTTCCTCACTTGGATGGAGTCTTTTACTTGCCCTTGCAATGAAACAAGGTACAAGGCACCACGGTTTACTGTCCCATGCGATGGACATGAAGAGCCGGGAATGAAATCCCATATGGCCTGGGCTGGATTCGAACCTGGGACCTGCCGCTTGCTGAGCAGATATGACCACTCAGCTCCTCCCACTCGGCTATCAGGGACCTCACGGTGTGCGAGATTGTGTGCATGGTTATGATGGCACCTCCTATGTCAACATGGCTGTATGAGCAATGACATTGACTATCAGGAGTTCTTAGCATTCTCCTCCGTCACCACAGAACCCCTGATAAACTCAGGATGCAACTGTACACATAATGAACCATCTTCCGGTCCTAGACTACCTCCCGCCCACACATAATTGGAAGGGGAAGCATAGTACTGCTAGCTGACAGAGGCATGTCGCCCGCGGAGTGAAAACTGCCCTGCTATCTCGAAGATTAGCACTCAACACCAAGGGGTAGCTCTCAGACATTCAGAGTGCGATGGAAGTGACAGAGTAAACAGACCACGACAGACAAGACAAGGGCTCAAGGGGGAACATTTGCTCCGATAATAGGCTGTGTTTCTGATGGCTAAATACTTTGATTTCGTACAGGGACGTTGCAGTAGAGTCTGATTGATGAACGAGGCCACGAGGGACACCTCACATCCCGATGATGTCTTAAAAGTTGAGGTATGGGGCGGGATGCCAAGCTCTTAAGGCAACTGTGGGAAATCATTGACATGCACTTAAATTTATCACGTATTAACAAAAGAATGGGGGGGGGTCGCAGCAGAGGATGTCTGTGCACGNTAAGTTGCTGTTTTGTGCTTTTGTCCAACCTGACATGCCTGAAGGGATCAAGTGAGTGCTGCTGAATGTGATCCTTGGGTGCTCAAGAAATGTTTCTTGAGACAAAGGGGTGGAGCATAATAGCGAGGTTTTGCAAATCTGACGAAACACAATCGTGTTTCGTCAGATTTGCAAAACCGCAGAGTACTAAATACGAAATTCAACTTCATTTCCAGGACATAATGTATTTCAGGAGGTACCACAAATGTCCCTGCTGCCAGTGCGTCTTTTAGGATATCATGTAAGACCGAGAGAATTAGGGTGCATGTTGAATTTTTAAATTTCCACTTTGTATCCATGAAGTGGAAACGAAAGATATATGTACATTTCAATGTTTAATATACACACGTTAGACACTATTGGTCTAACGTCATACGCTGAAAGACGCTCTGGCAGCAGGTGATATTTGTGGCACCAACCACCTCCTGAAATACATTACGTCATGGAAATGAAGTCCAATTTCCTATTTCGTACTTCATGTTTCGACAGATTTGCGAAACCTCAATGTCAACTGATCACAAATGCTGTGGATATCTTGACTTTTAAGAGCGACCTTCCCTTTAAAAATTTATAAAAGAGTTTTAAAGTAAATCACTGGACTATTTTCACTCCCAAGCGAGCAGTTTAATAGGGCGAGATTCAGAACAGCCAGACAACCCAATTTTGATTTGCACCAGACCGTTGCAATCACAGCCAAGGGGGCAATGAAGACGACCAAAGCAGACAGCTAAACTAATAGAGTTACCTCTTGAGTGGTGAAAACTGCATTTTTTACCAATAAAACCTCGAGTGGTGAAAATTGCATTTTTTTAACCAAAAAACATAATATTTCACTCGGCTAAAAGCTGACCAAAGTTTGTATTCAATGAAATTGAAATCATTAGCGACTCAGCCAAACAGACACTTGGCGAAAAAAGCACCAACACAATTTTTCACTTAGCTCTGTCGGCTGCTTTAGAAGGAATGCGATAACAGCCAGCCAGAGTCGCATCATTGATTTGTTATTGTGAATCGCCTCACACGGTCTTAGCTAACAGTAACAGTGTTAGATTAATTCAGTTAGTATACAACGAGGGTTTGTACAAAGTTTCAGAGACTGAAATCATGTTACATATGAGAACACCAGGTGGGGTAATTCGATATGACGTGGGCCAG
>NMRB01000614.1:189628-222913 GCA_002633025.1 Notospermus geniculatus
GTCGCGATCATGACGCAAAGCCAGGTGGCCAAATGCATTGTTGACGTCAGCGTATTCGCCATGCATGGACCACTGCGTTACCGTGACGCTGCAAGGCAACGGCGGTGACGTGTTTCGACTGTGACGTCAGACTCAGTCGTCTTGTTTTGGGTCGAAAAAAGCGAACAAAAGTGCGATTTATGCGGATGTTGTCGCTCCTCAGGCAATTTGAATGCGGCCAAACACAACTTCACGGTGAACACATGCCTACTGTGAAAAACGAAGGAAAGTCGTCGAGCCGTTTCGGAGGAGTTTGAGTTTATTACAGAAATCGCCTTAGACTAATATAATATAGATGTATGCGTGGATACCCTAGGAACAAGAGTAACTCTACATGGGGCGAGGTTGATAAGCAGTTTAACAACATTTTCAACAGAGGTCTCCCTTAACGCGGGTATGTTTTGCACAGGATAGGGAAGGAATAGAGTGGCTCTTTAATGTGATCAGCTTGTAAGGAATTTGACGAAACAAATGCTGAATTTGAAACAGAAACTTCTCAACGAGATTTTTGTTTTAAACTGATTTGACCAAAATATCAATCATCCACACCCAACTCTATTCAATAAACTGTAGAAGATCAAATAGATTTCATTCAAAGTGAAAATCGACACCAATTATGGAGTACTTTGATAAAGTTCATCACGACCTCAATGGCGTTGGTATCAAATCTGGACTGTTCACCAAATCACTGTTAATATGAACAGGTAGTCAATAAACACTTGAAGGGCTGCGCACAGCAATTTGGGGGCCATCTCAAAGGTTGTGAGAAACCGTCGGCATTGCTGAACGAATTGAATAGCCTACCATGACAGCAATATTAGGTGACATTCTTTTGTAACACCCTGTATAATATACCCAGCAGTCTAAAGTACACTCGTTTGAACCACTATCATATTACTATTAACCAATACATTTAATACCCACCCCTATGTAGCCTTGAAATGTCATAACATTCATGGACACCTATTCATCAAAATATTTAATCAACTATTGTCAAACTGACAGTGGAATTACAGCTGTTCAAGTTGGCAAATAAAACGGAACAGTTGGATGCACCAGTTGGATGCACGTCATAAAATGGTGAAATGTTGAATCGACTAAAGTGCAACACCGAAATTATCAACCGAAATATTTCATCCACTGAATATGATTATTACGATTATGGCTCTGGGTGAGTTTTTTTCTTCCTGATATAATCATTCCATATTGATCAGAATATCATGAGTTTTTTAGCCACCATATGCTGCCATCCCCATGATTGATGTCCAGTAGACTTTGTGGCTCTGCGATATCAGCAAGAACTTGGCCTCTTTCTTTTTTGTATCAGCTCAGGGTTCTCCACTAGTGTAACAGAACGGGCGCGGCACCCGTTCTAAATGCAGGATTGATCTCATTGCCCAGTCTAAAAATCCGCCGCCCGGTCAAAAAAATCGCCGCCCGGTCAAAATTATTCACTTTAAATAAAACTGAGGTTTTCCAAGCACCGACGGGAGCTAGATTTGCATTCCAAAATGCCGAAAAATCGCATTTCAGGGCTTCTAGATTTCAAATTTTTCTGGGGGAGGCCCCCAGACCGCCCACTGAGGACACACGTGCGGCAGCGGCTTCAGATATCAGTAACTGTGTGACGTCACCAGCGTCCGGTCTGTTTCAAACCCCCCAGCTGTGCGTCCTCCAAGCATCCTGAGGTAATCAGTGCTAAGCGCTCACTCCCTTCGTCACCGAACACAACAATTTGTGCATGACGACGAAGGGAGCGAGCAGCAAGAGCCACTGATTACCTCAGGATGTACTCCACACCCGTAAAATGTGCAACACGCGACAGTGACTCAGATCCATCCAGGAACTGTGCATGAACAAACCTGCTGTTAATTTAGTTGTCCATAAAAATGGACTTTGTTTCTTGCGAGCCGAGGGAATGCATATTAGCAGAGAACAACATGATAACACAAAAACTGAGATTAGCGACGCATGTCAACGGGGATTTCAGTTGATTGGCTAGTCACTGTTGTTTTTATTGATAAGAAATACTGCTATTTCCAGCAAGGTATTTTATCATTTGTCCAGGCACGGCAAGTGGTTATGATGTGCATTTAGAATGGACAGCAGTTGATGATGAATTGCCTGTTGACACGCAAAGTTGTTAGAATGATCAATGTTGTAGGTTGGGGTAAATTACCTGTAAACAAAGAAACCGCAGCGTTGGAGCTCACGAAACCCCATCTGAAATATCAAGGCCCATGGTCACTCCGTTTTCAACTATGAGTGAAGTCTAATAAGAACCCTTGATGATGTAAAACCCCAGCCCCTCCATTAACTCATTTCATTTTGCACTACTTTATTTACATCTATTATTTTGTCTTGGGGCAAAGCCGTAAGCGACCCTATTAGGATCTTGGCTTTGTCCCTGACCACAATTCTTCCCATGTGTATGAAATTTTTGTTACTGCTTGTGTTGGTCAAAATAAATATCAAATATCAAATAACTCCTCAGTGAAAGTCAAGAAGCAGCTCATCCAACACTCCCACATGATCCTTTCAGACTATAGCCACGTTTACGCTGCAAAAAATCAAGTGAACTCACACCACACCGAGTACGGTACGGCAAAAAAAGTGGCAGTGTAAACCTGCCAAGCGTACCCGATCCGGACCACAAGTGAACCATACCAAGACCTGCAGAAGGCGGTGGACTCAGTCCGGGCCGAGTACAGTACCGCAACTAAATGTGGCTGTGTAAACCTGACGCACGGCGAACTGAACTGAGTCCACTTACCTGGGTCGGTATTGAGCATGCGCACAGTTTGTCATTAACCTCCACGCGTCACTCGCGGGAAAATTCGGCATGCATTCCGCACGAGTTCCATACCTCCACTGAATGAAGAGTGACGCTTCAGGTATGTTACGCGAGGACTCATTGCTGTCGGTTCAGATTGATGCAGTCCATTAACGGTACAAATCAAGTGGACCTGGTCCAATCCGATTGTGAACCCAGGACCTAACACAGGTGTTAGGTGAACTCAAACAAGACCAAACTGGTGCATCATGCAAAAAATGACCATCACTTAAGATATCAGCCGTGGCATAAGAGCACAAAAACTACTCGTCATTTCGGTCAATTACTTTTTTCTGAAAGGAGCCCACGCATCACGAAAAAAATAACAATATGGAAACATGACTAGCGGCATGCAAGGCAAAATTGATATTGATCCGAATGAAAGAAGCGCACCAGGAGAAAATGCATCTCGTAACCTGGTAGATAATAACCACATACACCGCATGCTAATAGGTTCAGTAGGACTTCTGTGCGTAGAATAATGAGGATAGGCATCCATTAGTGCTAATGCTACTGCACATTCTTCTGTAAAACTAATTCCCAAGTTAGCGAGATTTCACCCACGTCCCTCATTTATGAATAATCCATGTATTTATCATCTTGTAATATTTTGTGGCATATCTTCCTAAAAGAAGTTTAAAGTACACCACCTATCTGTCGTCATCCCGAAGTACAATGTAATTAGCGGTTCTTAGCGCTTACGTCACTGCACACAAAACCATCTTGTGTGCGGTGATGTAAGGAGTAAGCACGAAAAACCACTAATTACTTCAGGATGATCAATCGTATGAAACAAGGTAAGCACCTCACAACTGCTTTGAGGTAGCTCTCTTCGCAACTCAAAACAGACTCGCATCCACAGACTATTGGTCTGGCGAAAGAAGTCTGTTCATCTCGCGAAGCATGAACGCCAACTGCGGTGATAAGATCACAGACTAATTCCATCTGATCGCTTGTCACGGCCGACACTTTCACAGAGTGACACACCAATGAGTGTAGGCTAATCAACTGGAATCTATAACTAATGTGAAATTGATCGGACAGAAGGTTGGATGATCAAAGAGCATGACCGAAAATCTGCAAGCCATTGGTCGGCGTAGTAAAATATTCCCTTACATCATTATGAGCACGGTGAGCATAAATATTCATGACCATCAACCTGTTATGCCTAGAGTACATCACACTTGCGACTGGAGACAACTAGTCGCCACTGTGAGGATCCAGCTGGAACTGGAGGCGACTGCTCAATCACCAGAAACGGTCGATGTACGCACCCTTGCTACTCGCTGCAACTGAGATTTTGCCAGTCACTGCAAGTTGCACGACGTTCAACTTTCTAGCGACAAGTTGTACCCAGTTTCATTCAGTCGCTGCAATGTACGCGGGCTTGCGACTGATCCGTGCCAGTTTTCTAAACGAAACCTAATGTCATCGAGTCTCTAACGCCCCAGATGTTACCTGAGTTGCCGCCAGTCACGAGTGCGATGTACACGATCAGGACATGACGACTGATAGGATCCTCCTAGTTTTACTGAGTTGCCGAATTTCCGATGTGCGTGCAGCGCGTACATCACCAGCAACTGATCAGATCAGTTGCTTCCAGTCGCAAGTGCAATGTACGCCTGGCTTTAGACATGCAAGCATGGTATCTTCATTCACACAAGCTTCTTCCTTTCAGGGACAACCAACGAATGGCCTTTAAACCACAGAGTACATCAGAAATAATGTGATACTATTTTCTCCCAGCAGAATCCCTAACCCCCAAAAAGAGTCTTTTTACCTCACAAAACAAAGAAAGGACCCTTCCAATTTGGAAGTCTGGTTCACCAATACATTAGGGACCCTTGAAAATTGACGTGGGACCTTTAAACTCCAATTTTTGAAGGGCCCAGTGGGAGCCCTGTAGTGGCCTCAGGACTCCAGAGAGCAGCAAGTCACCTAGCTTTGAACAAGAGTCACCGCTTCGACTCCATCATTCATCAACATCCTCACCTTGCTCCATATATCATGGGAGACCTCCCTTTACTGTCCGCCCTGTAGCATAATTGCGGGGGAGTGTGGTGACATATTGATTACAGCACCGGACGAGAGTCAGTACTGCATTGGATGTCAGCACGTTGCTCCCTCGTGGACACCAAGGTGTGGCTCGATCTCTATTACCCACCTGATAGCATTGGCAAATATATCCACTTACTTCTTCACATTTTTATTTTTCAGGAACTTCTCCTATGATTACAATGGCTCAGACTTCATGGGGGACGAGGAATACATGGCCCGCTACCGAACACTGGTGTCGTTTCAACACTACCTACTCGGCATCGCTGCCTTCGTCACATGCGGTATAGGAATCTTCGGGAATGCACTATCGCTGGCGGTACTCTCAAAAGGATGTCGGGAGTCGTCATTGATTGTTTACTTGATGGGGTTGGCCATCGCCGACATCATGGTCCTCGTAACGAATGTCTTCAGCACCGCCGAGAAACTTGCCCCAGACGTTGACAGTCAGTTAAAGATCCACATGTCTTACACAGCATACGTCCTGCCCTACGCCAACCCTCTAGCGCTGATCTTTCAAATCTATTCCATATATATGACTGTTGCATTCACGATAGACCGTTACATTTACATATGCCATCCGTTTCAGTCGCATAAACTCTGTACCGTATCACGAGCGTGGAAAATGACTCTACTAATTTTCATCCTCTGTACGATATATAACATACCACGTTGGTTTGACTATTGTACCACGATTACGTTTGATCCGTCGATAAACAAATCCATTGCTCTCTTGGACAAGACACCCCTATCTTCGACCCAGCTTTACAAAAACCTTGTCCATGACTGGCTGTACATCCCAATTGCGTTAGTGATACCGCTGGCTACAATAACGACTCTGAACAGCTTCCTAATTCGAGCAGTGATTCAGTCAAGTAAACAAGGAAAAGTCATCGGTGCGAAAGACTCCCAAGAAAAGTCTACAACGATAATGCTCATAGCTGTCATTTTCATGTTCATGCTTTGCCAAATTCCAGCCCTGATTTCAAATCTGCTGTATTCGAGGACATCCGAGGAGGAACTTAAAGGTGAACTAGGATACGTCTATTTCAATGCCATATGTAAATTCCTAATCATCGTGAACTGTTCGGCGAATATATTCTTCTATTGTTACTTCGGGAAGAAGTTCAGACGTGACTTGATTAAGATGGTGTTCCCCTGCTTGGTGCGGAGGCTGGAGGAGCAGAAAACAGAAAGCCGCTGGGTGTCCGGCCGCAAAGTGAGTTTAATGTCAACCTCTGATACTGGAATGCCATAGTTATAGTACCCTAGGACTCCTGTAGATGGCTGTCGTTTCCTCTATCCCTCTTGTGATTGCTGTAATGAAGGGACTTATGGTGAAGGTGTGCTCTTCTTGAAAACGAACTGTACTAACTTTGCTGGACTTTTATTTCATGAGACCAGCTGGAGTATGTGTAAATAATGAACATCAAGTACATGTATATGTACATAACTATAAGACCTGCATGCCAGGCTGTATGATCCATTGTAAATATTAGTGCAGGATGGTAGGCCTTGCAAAGGCTTTGGAGTAGTCACAGTGTGGACGCCAATTGTTGTCTATCGCAGAGAACTGCCATCAGTACCCACTGGCATTTTTCTCCTAGATGTCCATGTTGATGTCACTATCCTTAAAGAAAGCATGTTGTTGTAATACTGCTCTTGTCCTGCTTGAGCTGACGGGACCCTCATTGCTCAGCCCTAAGGGTCAGAGAAGCAATAAATGTACTGGACAACGTGTAACTAGGACTGGTGGTGCCAAAGTTTGAACCAACCAAAACTTAGGACGAAGATCATTCTTTCACCGAATGGGATGTGAAATTCATCAACAACCATTTCCTCCATGTACACAACTTGAAAAAGAACACAGAGTGATTATCAGTGTGGCAGAATCACCCCAGCAACCAGTACGTAAGAAGAGCAGATTAAAAGCTAATCGCTTTCACCATCAGTCCTCTAATGTGAGAAACTGGCACAGCATTACTCACAAAGCCTTCAGGGAACTTGTGGACCTGTTAAGTGACAGGTTCCTTTTGTTCTGATGAAAGAACAGGAGCCCAGTCAACTTACAGACTCGCAAATCCAACAGGGGTTTTGTGGGCCATTCCTGTAATGTCAGTGTTTAGTGTGACAGAAATGGTTAAATGTAAGTTGCCATTACGCGGTGTTGTTGACCATATAAACATCCTGTTGTCCATCCTCCGTTGTCCGAAGAGGGACACATTGACATGTGGAAGTTTTGGGAGGTGAAGGTATGCTCCGCCGACAAGCTCAAGTATGTCTTCTTGTCACAGTCACAACCATATGTTCAATGGCATTTTCCAAATGAAGCGGCAGCTACCTTCAGGGGAAGTCGGTGAACTCAGGAGTGGACTACCTCCACTCGTTCTTGTTGTCATTCCAGGGGCAGATCGTCACCTCCCTATCACTGAGGCATGTCTGAAATCCAGCCACTCTGGCTACTGAAAATGTTGAGTAGAACCTGAAACTGTCAGAGTGTTCTCTATCCTCTTGTCAAGTTGCTTTTGCTCCCCAAGACTGCTTGCATATGATAACTGCATCTGGGGAGGGGAGATAGGCCAACTACTATTTTAGTCCAACTCAATCATTGGGAGTAAAAACATGTCATTACTTAGGTATTTTGGTCCACTGGGCTTTAATATCACAGCCCCTCGGCCCTTGTTTCTGCACTGGCTATGTCCTAGGCAGGACATGTAGATTCCACAAGGGTTGTACAGGGAATACCTGTGCTAGAATTGTCCAAACACTGCTGAGTGAGTGTAGACCTCATCTGTACATTTTCGTTTGGTGCACACAGATGTGTTCAAGACTAACAAACTCTTACTTTTGCAGGCCCCACTAGGCCCGAACAACCACTCTGTAAGTCATATTAATGTCCATGGTGCATATTAGAGGTTTTATTAAAATCTTCAATTTTTGTTCTGTGATTCTTTTGCTCATTAGTCAAACGCAATGTGTTTCCGATTATCTCATCCCAGGGACCGTATTCTAGAGAGCCTGCAGGACAAGTCCTAAGGTGAATTTGTGAGTAAGGTCCCTGGAACTGACCCGGTTTCTTACTTAGTATTGGTGACTTTGTGCACCATGGTCTCCTGCCCAAGCTACAGGCTAATGGCAATGCACAGGGACTGTTTTGAAAATGTTTGCTGATACAAATAGCAGCCCTTGCTTCTCAAAACGAAGAGAGGAGCTGCTCTGCCACTTGGTACATCTGCTTGTATTTCTTGCCCTCAATGATTGGCTCCAAAAGCTTGGCCTTGATTCAAAGTACTTCATCTTCCTAGCATACCGTTTATGTAATGGGGCGACAGGCCCATGACTTAGCCTGAAGGAAGTACATACCATCCCGATGATTCCTGTTTCAGTACTTCCAGGCATGGTCGGTAGTCCTTCCCAATTCGGCATAATGTTTACTTCCGTTTATGTTGACAACTTTAGGACCACCATTCCATTAAAGCTTCGGCTTCATTGTCCGACAAGTGAATTGTGCTTAATACATGCTTGTAGCATGATTGTCATAAATACATAGTTAGACATTGATAATAGCATGCGTTAACTTTATACCCATTTATTTCTAACTTCGTTGAAGTTCAGAGCATGTTTTCCATCACAATTTTCCTACTTGTTTGCAGTCTTTGATATTTTGCTTTCTTTACTTTGTTGACCAAGTAAAACTTTTTCTGATGTGTCTGCCAATCTCGTGATGACATGTTCACATGCACGTTTTTTACCAAGTAAATTAGTTTTCTCTCAGTTTTTAAACTTATTCACAGCCACAGGTTGCAAACTGACACACCAGGCCAGGATGACATTGCTGATGACTAAATGAGATAAATCATGAAATTAGTCAAGAAAGATGAAACTCTTGAGTAAAGAACAATGTAACTGAAAGACAGAATTTGAGAAAAATTGACAACTGATTGCTGTTCATAGTGAAAATTGACGACTTAACTCGAGAAGTGTATTTACTGTTGCGTGAAGTATGTCATAAGAAGCGAATGATAGCATTAGCAGGTAGAAAATTGCGATTCCAATGGGATTTGTAACATGATGATGTTCTTGAGCGGAAATTTTGTACCACGCATGAGGTTTGCGGTGGTGCAGATTAGATTTGGGGAAGTGTCATAAGGTCATCTTGGTTACATTGGTGAAGAAATATGCTCGGAACATGATACATCCTTTCAGCATCTCTGAGGCGTACCAACAAACTTTTAAAAGCATTCACGAAACACCTGAGTTGAGGATAACATTACCGTTATTGTACAACAAAAGAAGCTAAACATCGTAAGACCAATGACGTGAAAACACATGGTCAGATGAAGAAAAGCTTTTTGGACTAATCACACTAAAAGCTTCACTTTTTAACGTGTCTGCTGTTGTGCATGAAATTTGATCCTTCCAGCAACACCAGTGGCCAGATATGAAAATTACGGCTCACAGAATGATGAGGAACTACAGGTTTAGCTTTTCATGAACTCACGTGGAAATCCAATTTTTTTCCGAGTATCCAAATAACATGATCATGGCTTTCAGCACCAAATATGGTACCATTGGCTCTGAACGAATAATTAGGCAGCTTGATATGCAGGAAGACATCAGAGACCCTTCAGGAAACTTGCCCATGAAAAGTTTATGCTCACTTACTGCTTAAAGAAGGAGAATGACCAGATATCACACCCACAACAAAAGAGGTGAGAGGCTTTGCTGTTTGCACTGCACCACCCAGGAAGCCACAGCTTGTTGTCAGCATAAACTGAATGATCTTTGCGGGCCTTCTTAGATTTATCATCGCAAGCGGGAGAGTGGAAATGTCACACAATCGGCGAGCAGGCCAAGTTACATGCTGAAGTGAGACAGTTGCTTCAAACAATGCTTTACATTGGAACCCAAGAGCCCAAACCCCGGGGCCCAAACCCCACCACGGTCATGACAGTGAAGATCAAACTTGGTATCGGAGAGCCAATTTCGACTAAAGGGGTAGTCGTGCAAGTTGTGATAGCAATGATCCTTCCTCCTCCAAAGCCGTCATTATCCGAGATTGATTTTCGCAATCTCCTGATTGTCTTTGCGCCTGATGATATTGGGCGGTGGCCGGAACCATGGATTATCTTTGATACATCATGGCTGCTGACGGCAAGTTCACCGGATTACGTGCGTTTCCGTGATCAGCAGTGTCATCATCTCACAATAAATCTGTTGATATCAGAATTAAGTGAAAGGTGGCCAAGTATCATTGCTCTTCTTACGCCTCTTTCAAAAGTGGGAGGCTGACGCCACAGACAATCCGGGACCTTATTCAGAAAGCTTCCACAAGGCTTGCAGATTTGTAAGTTGTCTGGTGTCCTATCCTTTTCCAATGCTCTAGTCGTAGGGCCGGGGCATGAAACCAGTCATGAAATCACCCTAGCCATGGGTGTGTGCAATCTGGATCGAGCTCCACTTCCTAGGAAGTACCACGTCTGGCTGCCACAAAGCACACATGACTAGACATTCACATAACCATCTTTACTAATCAGGTACCCCTTTACGCCTGGGCGGGGTCGGCCAAATGAGGGGAAGAGACTTAGAGTCTCATGTCGAGAGCAGTGTTGTGGTATTGAATAAACCATTTGAAACCCATAGTTGATGGGTCTTCCTGGCGGGAGAACCGACACTTTGAGGTGTTGCACAAACCAACCCATAGTTGATGGACCTTTCTGGTGGGAGAACCGACACTCTGAGGTATTGGACAAACCATCTGATACCCAGTTGACGGGAGTTTGGTGGTAGAACCGACACACAGAGGTACTGGACAAACCATTTGATATATATAGTTGATGGGCTATTCTGGTGGGAGAACTGGCACCTTGAGGTACTGGAGAACAAACCATTTGATACCGAGTTGATGAGGTCTTTCTGGTGGGAGAACCAACACCATGAGGTATTGGACATGTTGGACAAACCATTTGTTACCCAGTTGATGGGCCTTTGCTGGTCATCTTGTCCAAACAAGGCTATCGACTCCGTCTTTAGCCTTGTCCGAATCCTGTCATCTTTTCCGTTAATGCATAAATTATTAATGAACCTGACCCCTACTTGACCCCGCCTCCGAGCCAATCAGAACTCGCGAAACAAATCACCGTTGGACACTTTCTTTGCTCTTCACGCTCGCATTTGTAACATGGATTTTGATTGGCACGTCGATTTACCTTCGCGCCCCGATGATTGGCTGAGGCTCTCACCCCCTCAGAAACGGGAAATGTGATGGATTCGAACCAGGCTAGATGGCCATCAGGCCAGATAGACTGGTGAGCACCAGATGTTGCTGGTAGAACCGACACATAGAGGTACTGGACAAACCATTTTGACATCCAGTTGATAGCCTTTCTGGTGGGAGAACCAACACTTTGAGGTATTGGACAAACCATCTGATGGGCCTTTCTGGTGGGAGAACAGACACCTTGTGGTAGAGGACAAGCCGCTTAAAATACCCATAGTTGATGGACCTTTCTGGTAGAAGAACCGACACCATATTTGATGGGCCTTTCTGGATAGGAGAACTGACACATCAACTGGCTATCAAACGGTTGTTCAAGGTATTGGACAAACCATTTTATACCCAGTTGATGGGCCTTTCTGGTGGGAGAACAGACACTTTGTGGTACTGGACAAGCCATAGTTGATGGACCTTTCTGGTGGGAGAACTAACATGTTGAGGCATTGGACAAACCATCTGATACCCATAGTTGATTGATGGGTCTTTCTGGATAGGAGAACTCACA
Organism: Notospermus geniculatus; assembly: GCA_002633025.1. Lineage (NCBI taxonomy): Eukaryota > Metazoa > Nemertea > Pilidiophora > Heteronemertea > Lineidae > Notospermus > Notospermus geniculatus. Next base: position 201,338 of record NMRB01000614.1, read on the forward strand.
TCAACTGGGTATCAAATGGTTGTTCAAGGTATTGGACAAACCATTTTATACCCAGTTGATGGGCCTTTCTGGTGGGAGAACAGACACTTTGTGGTACTGGACAAGCCACAGTTGATGGACCTTTCTGGTGGGAGAACTAACATGTTCAGGCATTGGACAAACCATCTGATACCCATAGTTGATTGATGGGTCTTTCTGAATATGTGAACTCATATCAACTGGGTATCAAATGGTTGTTCAAGGTATTGGACAAACCATTTGATACCCACAGTTGATGGGTCTTCCTGGACGGGAGAACTGACACCTCAAGGTATTGACTCAGGAAAGTGAAGACGCTGCAACAATTACCCGCAAATAGATTACCGTCCGTATCAATATTGTCGCCACGATTCTGACACTACAACCGACGTACTCGCAATTAACGGTCAATTTGTGGCTCGGTTTGTGACCCGAGTGGAATCATCAGTGATAAGAACCTTTTCCCCAAAAGCCACAGACTGATTGCACTCGTAATTGTAGCGTTTAGTTCACGTTTCGGACATTAACCCTTCCAATTTCCATCACTGAACGATTCCTTCAGTGCTTGAGTGAAAAGTGTTTGAAATCAATGCCAGGGTGCTAAGCTAATGAAACCCAACGCCTGTATGGCTCATTTTCAATCTCACTATCACTGTGAGACTCTAGCTGATTTTCTTTGCCTCACTCTCTTTAAAACCCAACCCCGTGTTGAAGGTCCACTGGCTGGCAGAAATAGCAATTGGTGCGGTAAGTCGCCCTGATCTTGCACTTCATCTGGTCAAAAGACCCCGAGAAAGCTAAGCCGGTTTCTTGAAAGAACAGGTGGAGAGTTAAGCTGACAGTACATCTTTTCCACCGCAACCTTTTTGGTGAGCAATTTTTATGGGGTATTACCACAGGGACAGGGACAATAGCCAATGTTATTGTCGTGTCTATTGCTGATGGCAACTACTCCCATCAATGTCAATAAACAAGTTTCTTGGCTGAAAATCTAAATCATTCTCACTTGCTGTTGCACCTTTTCATTGCACCTGTACACACCCGAAAATTTCTGTGGTTGCCAAGAAAACCAACTGACTTATTATACTATCCAGACAAAAGTGGGTAAGTACATTGAACAGGCTTCACTCAAAGTCCTTGCTACGATCTTAACTACAAAAGCAAAAGCCACTCTTGAAACCAATGTGATTAAGTATCCGTCTTGCCAAGGGATGTTACTTGAAAAAATGTTCCCACTTCTACTCGTATTACGAAAAAGGAAGACAAAGAACATCATGGTCTTATCAAGAAGCTGCTGTAACTGTATCAAATTACTGCCAAGAAAGGCGCCAGCCTCCTCGGTGTGTAGGACTGATCTTTAACTTCTGATCATGAAGCAGAGATAACAGGACATATGGCAATATAACAACAAATCACTGATCTCATACGACGATATCTAAAATCTCATCCAGTCGTATTACGTTTGTTGGCTCACATTCTCCCCACCTTTGATAAAGACCGTGAATAAATACGTGGGTATATTAGGCGATTTGTGAGCAAAGATTGCTTTGACGATGAGGTTGATATGCCCGCTGATTGGTTCTGTGGTTGTATCCGGTGAAGTTGTCTATTGGTTATAACATTAACAAGGTCAGACCGAACGGTCGCCGAATTTTACAGTTCATTGTCAACACATGTCAACTGTTTTAACAGATCTGAACGGAGTGCATTTTAAGGGAAGCGTTTCCTTACTAGGCTACCACATTAAGGAGTCTAAAGGCACCTTTCTCCATGGGAGATTTGGCCTACAAGATGGGTCTCTCTGGAGAACTCAGGCACAGAAAACTTTGGGTCGCATTTTAGAACGTTCCTTAACGTTAAGGTCGACCTTAAGTCTACTCAGTAACACCATCGAGAAGAATACTGAATAGATTTAAGGTGGACCTTAATGTTAAAGGGACTAGGAAAATTTTTTCAAGCTTCGGTTATTACAAAATGTTAGTCTTTCATGATAAATTCCCACCGTCAATTCACTTTTTCAATTAAGTGTTAATTACTGGCACGCAGACAAATCAGTCATCACCACACCATGGAGAATTCACCACGTCACTGGGAACCTCTCGCTGTATGTTTTGTATGGAGCGAGCCTGTACTCTATTATGTTGATTAGGTTCCCAGTGACGTGGTGAATGCTCCATGGTGTGGTGATAACTGATTTGTCTGGGTGCCAGTAATTAACAGTTAATTGAAAAAGTGAATTGACGGTGGGAATTTATCATGAAAGACTAGCATTTTGTAATAACCGAAGCTTGAAAAAATTTTCCTAGTCCCTTTAAGGAATGTTCTAAAATACGGCCCTTAATGTCCTTTGTGTCATTGGTCAAGGCCTACAGCATAACAAAACAAACAATGGTGAGCCAACTCACAAAGAGAAAACTCTCACATGGAAGAGCACCTATAGACCAACTAAACCTGCTACCTCCTCAACATGAGCCAGAGACAAGACCCGCTACACCACTTCTACTTCAGGTGATCAAAGATGTTTGAAGAGGACCTCAGATTCCGGTCTTGCTCACGGTGACTGCCTCAGTTGCTGGTATTAACTGGTGACACCGCATTATCTGCTCACCAGTTCCTCCGCATGGATCACGACATTAGGAGGACCTTGGATTGGAGAAGCTATGTCCGATAAACATCGGTCTTAGGATTGGCAAGATTGATTCACTGATAGGGTCAAAATCAATCGACATGATCTCTCCCAGTAGCTAGCGCTAAATGGATTGATCTCCAGTCGTGGAAAGGGCAAGTGGACCCTGTCTTATGTTCGAAAACATTATTTAGGCTGGCGCACTGACGACATCACTGTACTCTGACTCAATTTGTCTGCACCCTGTTCTGACCTTAGTAATTGCCAAACCCATAAAAGTTGAAGTAAATCATGAGACAGTACTTTTTTTGTTTGTTATGGCAGCAAAAACCAGAGAATCGATCATCATGGTTGTGTTGGGCTCTGGTTGCGGGCCTCTCCTCTTTACATTGTGCCAAGCAGCAGTTTTTTTTATAAACTACAACAGATTACGAAAATGCTCATGCCACATGTTGCTCCAAAGCCACTTCTTTTTGCAAATGGTACTGATGGCTACAACTATTAATATGCTATTCCCCCGCCAGCCAACATTCAAGGAACCAAGCCACAGACAAATTGAAGACCACAGAGACATCAGCTTACTTATGTTTTAAAAGAAACATCTGCAGCCTCTCGAGGTAATCATTTGTCTGGTAGGAAACGACGTGGGAGTAAAATCATGCCATGAGTAATCTTACAATCTGACTTACGGTAAAGAACAACCTACTCCCCATCGATTTTTTTTGTTTGAACGTAAATCACATCAACGAAAAGAAAACTCCACGTTTTATTCTATTTGCGGTGAGCGATTTCTTCCCATCATCCGCGATTCAATTTGTTTGCCGACAACCGCTGGGGACTTCCACGTATTTATACTCTCCTAAAGGTTATTCATTCCCAAAACGACGCTCACATTTATGGAGTGGCAATTTCAGAGTATCATCTATTGACGAAGGTAGTAACGTCACACTTTCTTTAAAGGGAGCATANCTATTTGACTAGCTCCGCTGACCTTTGGTCAGCTGAGCTAACAAGGTCAGACCGAACAGTCGCCGAATTTTACAGTTCATTGTCAACACATGTCAACTGTTTTAACAGATCTGAACAGAGTGCATTTTAAGGGAAGCGTTTCCTTACTAGGCTACCAAATTAAGGAGTCTAAAGGCACCTTTCTCCATGGGAGATTTGGCCTACAAGATGGGTCTCTCTGGAGAACTCAGGCACAGAAAACTTTGGGGGTCATATTTTAGAACGTTGAGGTCGACCTAAGTCTATTGTAAAACTATCGAGAACAATAGATTCAAGGTGGACCTTAATGTTAAGGAACGTTCTAAAATACGGCCCCAAGTCGCATTTTAGAACGTTCCTTAACGTTAAGGTCGACCTTAAGTCTACTCAGTAACACCATCGAGAAGAATAGATTTAAGGTGGACCTTAATGTTAAGGAATGTTCTAAAATACGGCCCTTTATGTCCTTTGTGTCATTGGTCAAGGCCTAGGGCATAACAAAACAAACAATAGTGAGCCAACTCACAGAGAGGAAACTCTCACATGGAAGAGCACCATAGACCAACTAAACCTGCTACCTCCTCAACATGAGCCAGAGACAAGACCCGCTACACCACTTCTACTTCAGGTGATCAAAGATGTTTGAAGAGGACCTCAGATTCCAGTCTTGCTCACGGTGACTGCCTCAGTTGCTGGTATTAACTGGTGACACCGCATTATCTGCTCACCAGTTCCTCCGCACGGATCACGACATTAGGAGGACCTTGGATTGGAGAAGCTATGTCCGATAAACATCGGTCTTAGGATTGGCAAGATTGATTCACTGATAGGGTCAAAATCAATCGACATGATCTCTCCCGGTAGCTAGAGCTAAATGGATTGATCTCCAGTCGTGGAAAGGGCAAGTGGACCCTGTCTTATGTTAGAAAACATTATTTAGGCTGGCGCACTGACGACATCACTGTACTCTGACTCAATTTCTGCACCCTGTTCTGACCCTAGTAATTGCCAAACCCATAAAAGTTGAAGTAAATCATGAGACAGTACTTTTTTGTTTGTTCTGGCAGCAAAACCAGAGAATCGATCCTCATGGTTGTGTTGGGCTCTGGTTGCGGGCCTCTCCTCTTACACTGGGTGACTTCAAAGTTGGTGTTAACACGGTGTTTACAATGCATTAAAGCATTGTAAACACCGTGTTAACACCAACTTTGAAATCACCCACTGTGCCAAGCAGCAGTTTTTTTATAAACTACAACAGATTATGAAAATGCTCATGCCACATGTTGCTCCAAAGCCACTTCTTTTTGCAAATGGTACTGATGGCTACAACTATCAAATATGCTATTCCCCCGCCAGCCAACATTCAAGGAACCAAGCCACAGACAAATTGAAGACCACAGAGACATCAGCTTACTTATGTTTTAAAAGAAACATCTGCAGCCTCTCGAGGTAATCATTTGTCTGGTAGGAAACGACGTGGGAGTAAAATCATGCCATGAGTAATCTTACAATCTGACTTACGGTAAAGAACAACCTACTCCCCATCGATTTTTTTTGTTTGAACGTAAATCACATCAACGAAAAGAAAACTCCACGTTTTATTCTATTTGCGGTGAGCGATTTCTTCCCATCATCCGCGATTCAATTTGTTTGCCGACAACCGCTGGGGACTTCCACGTATTTATACTCTCCTAAAGGTTATTCATTCCCAAAACGACGCTCACATTTATGGAGTGGCAATTTCAGAGTATCATCTATTGACGAAGGTAGTAACGTCACACTTTCTTTAAAGGGAGCATACAGTCAGCTGGCTATTAGGCTCATATCAGTGTGGCCATTGATGCTAGCAACTGACAACCTATGAATTTTGGCCTATATACAGTACGTTGCACAACTGACCTCCCTTTATCTGCGTACCTTCCTCGGACGTGGCGCGGAAGGTATCCTTCACTTCATCGCATATGGTACGGTTACGTCACGCGTCTCTGTTGCGTGACGTCGGGTGAATGACGTTACGTCTTCACTGCATGCCTTCCATGACACCGCGCCACGTCCTCGGAAGATACGAGGATGGTACATGTACGTGAATGACGCTGCATGTGGTACGCGGGTGGTGCGCGGCACGGAAAGGAGGTCAATAATTGTGCAACGTACTGTACGTGTAGATGTTGATGTTTAGTGTATTTTACTTGCAATACATCTCCGATTTAGATTCTCATGCCACATCAATCGGTGTAATAAGCACTCAAATGGCATGAGGCGGCTGCCTCCAGGGTCCTTTAACCTTACCTTTTGGATTCCACAGGTGGCTGGCATTTGGACCAGTGACGAGATAAAGATTGTCATGACAGCAACTCGGGAATAGTTTCCCTCCACAAGTTCCAGAGAGCAGGTCCAGCATCATCGTTAATGAATCAATCTACTCTCAATTACTCCAACCCATATCAGATGCCGCTTCATCCTGGACATCGCTGACCTTTTCGGTGATTAGGCCATCTCCATACATATGCCTTGATTGATTCAAAGACAATTGATTGTGTTTTCAACAGGGGTAATGTCTGTTTTTATCAGACTTTGATCAATCAAGAACAGACCAACTCTACGAATCAGATTTCCGATTCCCGATAAATTTACATTCTTAAGAAAGGAAATTAAGAACCACTAAGTGGAAGCGTGGACACTTGTTGCCTTTGAGGTTTTGTCTTTTGTTCCCAACATGCCTAAACCAACAAGGATGCAACAGCTGCAACGACGGACCAGCTCTAGGAATCAGATTTCCGATTCCCAATAAATTGACATTCTCAAGAAGGGGAATTAAGAACCACTAAGTGGAAATGTCGGCACTTGTTGCCTTTGAGGCTTTTTGTCCCAAACCAACAAGGATGTAACAGTTAACGAGGTATACTCAAACTGGAACGGTTCATGAATCTGCATCGTTGATGTTAGTTGCTCACATCCAGCAACTAGGGGGTAGCTCCGCTAGACGTTGGTACGAGGAAGCCGAGCAGGCATCAGAAAACGCACGGTCAGGTTTAACAATTGTTCACATTCTGCATTCTGGCTTACCATTGGTGCTGCCATGTACATCAAATGTTGCGCCTATGCTAAACATTTAAGCCAATCATTGTACTGTTCTGCACCCAAGAAGTCTGCTCCCCCCATGGTCACACTAGCTGCTTGGGCTACCATTATTTTGTAGAACAACCCCAAGCCATTAGTCACTGGTTGTCAACCAAAATCTTAAGGGATAGTACGTCAGATGCAAGTTTTACCATTGCGGTCGGAGCCTACGGCTCTGAGCAATGGACAAATCTCAAGAAAGTTTGGATTCCATCAGTTCCATCAACAAATGTATATATAAAACTTTTCGCAAACTCTGTCCACTTACAAAAATTCTTCTCCTTCATTTAGTCTGGAGACGATGCATCGCCGACTGGGACAGCTGTCTGAGCACGCACAGGATGATTACTATCTATCTAATTAACGGTATACTTTGTTAGAATCCCTTGGAACAAATCAGCGATGCTCCTCCAGCAATTTCTTATAATACCTTCCTATGTGATGCAAGTTCTTGAGTTACTCAAGTTTGTCAAAGAGATCATTCAACAGTATGAACACATCATTACTAATTTAGCTGTTTTTTCTAAAAGCCATACAAAGGAAAGATTGGGTTTTGTTACCAGACTCTTCTTATACTTCTCATGCTTCAGATACAAAGGACTATCATTAACAACGGCTCAAGATTCCGACAAATGACAGACCATAAACATGCGAGATGTTTCAAGTAAGAGAAGAAAACGATCTCGTTACAAATGCCGACAGACAAACATGAGGCGTATTGTTGATTGTTCAACTAAAGATCTTTTTCATACTCGATTTTCTCTCGCATAGCGTCAGTCTCTTCACTTGATAACAACCAGCACCACGTTACCGGGAGGGTGTATTAATTAGAGGGTGGAGGCGCCAGGGTTTAGACAACAAGATATTGGCAATACCGATACATTCTTTATCATCATATGCAATACCAAGAAATCGACTGCAGGTTCTTTGGCATGGATTAATCTGTCTACCAATCACTTTTAGTCTTGGGAGAAAAACTATCAATAATCTATAATACTCTAGGTATCGCTGCACATCACATGAGTCAAAACACGCTCAGAAGAGTACGACTGACAAGCGGTGCGACTGCTTCAGCGGTACCACCACAAGGGAAAGAAACCTGTCTCATCAAATCGTAACTCATCTTTTCCAATTGTGAGAAAGAAACATAAAATAATCCTGGACACAAATTTGTCATAAATCTCCAGAGAATTTAGCATGTCAATGATGCCACCTCAGTGACACTATGACACCATAAACTTCGTCTTTGCAACAACGAATTTCCCAGCTGACAATGTGATTTTCTCCCATCACGCTTCACCAACTCATTGATAATCATGCGGTGAAGCCATTCCCCGCGTGAAATTAATCACAAATAACCTCATCATAAAAAACTCCAGGGGGACAGGAAGGTCGTACCCGAATGCGCACATCACTTGTCTCGTACGTCTAACTTGCCAAAGGCTCCGCCGACTTCGGCCTTGATTAAGTGACGATGATGATTTTTCAACACAACATGTAAAGGTCAGATGTGAGGCTCAGGTGGCAAATAGTATAAAATTGGCTTTGTTACTTCGTACTCATCACAAAATTCATTTGTAAAAGTGAGACGGCTTTCTTTGATAAAAAGCAATGGCCGACTTAATTAGATTCCCTTCATTTTGAGAATTACATAGGTTGACATCCGCGCCACAATTTTGTGTCTTTGCGGATTCATACCCAGCGTGGGCGTACGAATTCAGCTGCCCTCTTCCTTGATCGTCCTCAAAGGGCAGTACATGTACTGCCATTCCATCAGCGGGAACATGGTTGTTGTTTTGGATCTAATGTATTTTGTATGAACTGGTACGAAATTGTCTAGAGCCAGGGTCGTATTTAGCGGGGGCAGGGGGCAGTTCCCCGCAGAGCCAACCAAAAAACGTAATTTTCATGCAGATTTTGGGCAAAAAAGGTCTTCTGCCCCCAACAGGTTTTGCCCCCCCCCAAACCAAAAAGCTAAATACGGCCCTGAGAGTGAGGCTGTGATGCTGTTATTCCAGTCTCCCATTCTCCCCTGAACTTGAGCATCCTCAGATTCAGGTCACTTTTCTCCACTGCCTCCCAGAAAAAATACAGAGGAGACATCTTAAGGCCCTGTTCGGAGAGTTTACAGTGGCCACTACCATCAGTTGGGATGTAGTATTAGGTCTACCATTACCACAGTTACGGCAGTCCCCCACACGACCGAGGTTTCTCAGTGTGAGTTGTCTCTCAAGATGGGCAATTTGCCATTGTTGGTTTCCTTACGATTTGCTCCGAGACCAATGCCACAAATGACTAATAGTTTATGATGATTGATGTAGCCAACTCACTCTATAAAACTCTCATGTAGAACCTTAAGGGCCATATGGATCAACGAAGATTATCTTGAACTCGGGTTGAGCCACAACTTTTCCATTGTCACATCATGCCCCGGCAAACCTGAACAATTGAAAAGCTGTGACTCAAGCTGAGTTCAAGATAATCTTCGTTGGTGCATACGGCCCTTAGAGTATCACAGCTAAACCTAAAGGGTAAATCTGACTCTGAGAATGAATGTGTCACTTAATACACCATCAGGCGTAGATCCAGAGGGGGGTGCCCCGGGCAAGCGCCTCCCCTTTTGGCCAGCAAATCTGTAAAATCGACCGTGAAATTCTGGAATTCGGGTGCAAATTTCAATGTTCCTAGCAGAGGGCGCCCCCTCTTTTCCCAAATCCTGGATCCGCCCCTGACCATTTCTATAGACACGAGCTACAAACAGCATCACAGCACTTGATCTTGAAATCAGTTGGTTTTTAATCAAAACGATCACTTCACTTTTTCGATAGCGACTCAGAATACAGCAATATTAAAGAGGAAATGAATCTGGGCTGATCACCTTTGAATCTCATCTGAATTGAAACCTCTATCAATCCTGACACGGAAATTGCCAACCATTCACGTCTAATTCACCAACAATTAGTCTTCCCAGAAATCAATTAACGATTTTTAACAAGAATTAAATTGTCATCGTTCATTTGCTGCGCACTAAATCACACGCTTTTGCCGTTTTCAATTTCTGACGCTTTTTACGGGAGCGGAGTTCACCTCGAATGGAGAAGAATTACGAGTGAATTGAATTGATTTATAAAGCGGCAGTTATTTTCACAGCGCAGATGATATTTGAGAAATAACCGAGATTTCAGTTTCGGATCAAAGAGGATTTTTTACTTGGATCGGAAAATGCAATCTTGTGTCTTAAGTTTCACATGAATGAACAGAGAAAGAACTATTCTTAAGAGTTTTGGTGACAAAAACTGTCGAGGGGTTTTTAAAAACTAGACATGCTAGAAGTACTTTACTTATCTTGTATTTTAGCGAGTGTGTACACTACTATCCTGGCCCATGTAAATGGGGTACTTCACGCATGCCCAGCGCTACCAGAGCAGGATACGCCATAACTGTGCAGTGACACCTCACCAAACCTGATTCTTACGTCACGCCTGCATTGCAAATGGCGGCCATCTCATCGTGTTTTGCATGCTGACTGTGGAACTTTATTCGCGGTTTTAAATAGACAGTTTTCAATTGTTTGCATATTTGATGGATCACGAAGTATCATAGTGTGTATGGTCCGCATCTGGGGCTTTTTTGGCATGCGTATGTTACGTCTTTGTGCAAGATTTCACTTGCGTTTTTCACTAAGATTTCCAACAAGATTTGCCTATTTACGCAAATACGCACGTTATCTAAACCCCTGACTGTCTCATCCATTTACAGGGTGTTTCTTAAACTTTTTTTTGAACCTTTATCCTAAGCAGACAGTCACGATGCAGTGAAATTGATTATTGACAAATGAACATCTTTCTGACACAGAAACTGATAAAACTGCAGTGATGATTAAAAGCAATGATATCTATGATGAATCGGAGTGATGTTTTTTTTCTGCAGCCTTAATGAGAATGTCAGCTTCCATCAAAACTATTTAATATCCATGGATTTGCTTCTTATGTTTTTCAGAGCGCTAGCGTAACTTTCCACAGTGATATCTACATACATCTGTATGAATGGGAGCCAATTTGTTTATGTTATTCCTACACCCTAAAGTTTCATAATGAGAACACCAGTTTGCACTTTCAAAAGCACCGTCATAACTTTTCAATATCCTTGTACATGTGTTTGATTCCTATGTTTTTCAGAGCACTGGCACTTCTTTCCGTACGGAGGTTGAGACATTGCCAGACAGCCATCGTAAAGCGACAGGCTACAACAGTTTCACGTCGACAGATGGACAAAATGGTTTCGTAAGTAGGCCTAATCACTCGCCTGTTTTTTTACCTGTTCTCACCCTGATCGTGAACCTCCCCTGACAAAAAGCTTCCAAGCAATGTACATCAGCATCTCTGCCTTTCTAAAGTTAAACACAATCTTTGTTAAAGATCAGGAGACGCATGGTCAACAGGAACAACTACCCCCAGTGTCCAGCAGACGGCATCTTCTGTCAACGTTTTCTCACATCCCATAACACAAAATGAAAATTATTTGAAGAAATTTTGTTCCTCTCAACCACCTGAAGAAGGTTTCTTCAAATTCTTTCTTATTTATATCCAATGTTTGTCGATAACTTCGACAGAATTAAAATACTGTCTGCTCAAACCTTGAAGCAGATGTGAAACTGCTGTGTACACATGAACTTAGTTGTATACACTATCAAGTTATTGCTCCCACTTAGGTTCCCACTTATCACCACCTGTATCAGATTTGACACCACAATTGAAACAAATGCCGCAGAATTTAGCCATCTTTTACTGAGCTACAAAGGAGTCGCCCGGCATTCATGATGGAATTTTCTCCAGAAATAACGAACTCAGTGCCTCCAAGACCCCCACCTGCCTCCAGACAACAAAAGACATCATCCCTACATTGAATTCCCGATGACAAACTTATTTTCATATCTATCACACCCTCCCAGGAGACTAATGCAAACCCCTCATTAAGCGATCCACTTCGATCGTGGCCATCAGCGATAATCGCCGAGACATTTATCCCCAGATGCGATCACTGATCACTCGCAAACTGACTAGTTGACCTCCGCTGGACAATGGTCAAATCCGTGCTTCACGAGCGCATTCCCAGCCCATTTCACTGCAATAGGTAGGCATTACTGACGATCATTATCTTGGAGATGAACGCCGGAACCCCAATATTTCCAATACACCAGACGTGATGTACTTATCAGTCGCCTGACCGGGCTATTCTGAACCAATCAAGGCATACTATACAAGTAAAGATTGACTTGGGGAGTTGTAGAGACATCAATAATGAGACGCTCAGCCCCTCGGAGTCGGTACGTCGGTGAAGTCTGATGGGCAACCATGACCGTGCATTAACTGGCTCATCAGGTCATAGCTTATACTGGCTTCTTGTACCAGGAAGCGATTTGCGTAAATGTCCTTGTCGATTGGTTGGGATCTGTCACTGACTACCTTATCAATCAGCACTGATCACAAACTTATTCACAGCTGAGACAATGAGCCTCGGAGGGTGAAGTACTTTGCCCAAGGACCCATCAAAGAATGTCAACAATGTGGGTTTTGAACTGGCTACTACAGCATTTTGTGTAAGAAGATGTAAAGCAATGCTCCCTCACACACGGAGAGTGTCAACACCGGAGCAAGCAAAGATGCTACCAAGGGGTTAACAAAATTTCCTTGGCAGGTGAAGACAAGGGCGGGAATGTCACCCTCAAAATAGATACCAGCAACTGAATAAAGCCGACTGCACAATGTTGCCATCATGATGGCTGTTCACATATACAGTGGGAAGAAGTTGACCACAAGGCCATGAAGGCTCTCCACAACTCTGCACTGATCCAGGGGTTATCGGAACCAGGGCGCAGTTTATATAGAGTGGGATGATCGACCTGATGTGGTTTTTCGAGAGAAAAAAAGAATCGTTGTAGAAATAGAAGTTGAATGCCAGGTACCCCGCCACCGGCACAAGGATCGCATCGACGCAGAAGGAAAGGGCCTACACCGCCCGGCACCGGTTGGACTGTCGCCAAACAGCATTGATGAATGAGAGGGTGCATTGTGCATAAAGTCAATGCACCCTCTCACGAAATGAGGAAGCTTGCAAATTGGATGTGAACTAGCCTACCCGGGCTACCTTACTGAGCAGCGGGTTTATTGAACACCGTATATATATATAGACCCCATACATGCCATACAAAGGCATCCCCGAACGCCACGTGGACTATCCACATCGGCGAACATGTCCGAGTTGCTCGATCCCATGTGTGGAGTGCACAGAATGTTCATACGTCATCCAAACACCTGCCTGGTGGGAAAATGCATGACCTCACGAAATCGACCTATTTCTCATCATACGCAGAAGCTGCCGCGTCATCAATCCTTGACCTAATTCGTTCAAAAGCAATTTCCTGCGAAGTCAAAGTTCTTCAAAGACAACGTGAATCGTTACCAACATCAGTTAATGGTATCTAAATCATTCCAGGCGAATAGAGCTCTCAAACTTGGCCCGATCATAGAAAACTGGGCCTCGCACAATCACAACCATGCGAAACCATACTAAACCATTTTGAAGTGATCCACAAAAGCCATCGCCGTGTTATGCTGCCGCCTTGCGGCGGGTTCCGGGATCATTGCGTCNGATGAAACAAATGGCTGCCACCACTTTTTGTCCCCTGGAGCCCTCGGAGAGGGATTTGAGAATACTGCCCGTCAGTCTGCATATGCTGCAAGTAATCCTTTCCATCCTACAACTTAATGGCCTGTCTACACTATCAACATTTTCAAGACATTTCTGCGACAAAACATTTTGAAAACTCTTTTGGAAATGTTGTGGCTTGTTTCAGGGTTGGTCTACACTCTGCAACATTATCAAAACATTGTCTCAAATTGTTTTGCAAAAGTTGCAGGCCCAGTCCACACTGTGCAACAAACCAAAAACAACGGTGTTTTGGAAATGTTGCAGCTGGATGTTTTGGAAATGTTTTGGAAATGTTGATGGTGTAGACAGGGCTTCAGAACGACTGAACATTTTGGGTTCATATTTGGTGGGGGGATTTACGACTTGCACCCAGGGTGACCTTCAACACTAATGCTTGTCTGTACATCTGAATTGTGACAGGCGCCAACTTTCATTCTTTTACTAACGTGAGACTCTGTCTTTTTCTTTTCAGGTATCTGAGCTTGAACCACTGAAGGAACAGCACTCTGGGCCAACATTCTAGGAACTGTGGGAACTTTGGCGAAGCTGATTTAAAATTACCCTGCGTAAGATTAGGTTGATAGCATACAGTACAAAATGTACTCGTTCTGATTGACCAGGCCCAGTGCCCAGTGACATGGCCATCAGCAAGTGATTACATACACCTAGAATATACTATAGAATGTGTCAGGCTATCGATGGCAGACCGTGACACTGCGAGCAGATGTGGCCGAAAGTCAATAAGTCAGGGTTTTTACTAGTCGGTGGTATTGACCATGACAACTTTTTTATCAAGAGTCAGTGTGTGGAAGTTCTAGTCAACCGGATTCTCTCGAATAGACCGGGCGGGGCTGAATGGTACCCCGCTGCCCTTCATGAGGTGCATCTGTGGAACAATATGGAATTTTTTGAAAGCTACTCCTATTTGAGACGAGCAAAATCTGCAAGAAATGTTTCAATTGACTTCGAAGGAAATAATCTCAATTTGGATAAAAGCCATCTTAAAGAACGTGGGATGAAAATAAAGTCTGCATGATGAGTGAGCCTCCAGTGGATTTTATCACCTATGTCGCGACTATCACGGTTATTGTGTTTGACACTTCATGCAGAAAGCCGAATGACGATGTCAATTGAACCATCTCACCATGATAATACTAATGGAATCCAAAGAAAAGGATTGAAAGTTAGCTGTGATTTGTCAAATGTCAATGTTCATTTTTTGTTACAGTTCGATGCACCTTTACAGCAAGCTTCCGAAATGATGTAGACAACTTGTAAGTCAGCATTCATTCATTGGTTCTTTTGACTGGTCTGCCAAAATATATTAGGTTGATGTTTGAACAGTGTGCATTGCCAATCGAACCCTAAAGCATGTCACAGAAGACAACCTGAAATGGCCAAGAGACCATGTGCTGACTGCGGTTTATTACTGTCATTAATGCCATCTTATGTTTAGTACTACAATGTTTCACTAGATGGCAGCAGCGGCCTATGGAATTCTGTTGCTGCCACTTGGCATGCTCAGCTTCTATCTTCTTAGATTCTAGATACATACACATCTATAGTTGTGTTCACAAGTTAAAAGGGCTGTTCCTTTTCGTCAATTGAGGATTCTGAGTTGTGATCGTTGAGAAAATGGAGAAAGCTCTGAAGCTGCAAATTGCACCAATTATTCTGTACAGCACAACAAATAATCCCTGCAATTTGCAATGTGCATAGCGTCTTCCGTTTTTCCAAGGATCACAACTCAAGATTCCTCAAGTGATGGAAACAAACAGCCCCTTTCAACATGTTTGCCACCATGCCACTGAAATGTCTTACAAGTTGACTGGTTTCCTCTCCCATCTCTATGTCTAAAGCATGGTGAAAGAACAGAGAACCAGATGACTTGGATTTACCATAAATCCTATACATGTAGATACCGCCTCCCTGTACTGTATTAGTGTATACATGTACATGTACATTCTCTGTACCACATCATGTGACATGGACATTGTAATTAGATATCTTCTCGGTATACAATATTGTATCATAATACAGCAAATAAAAACATGATACATGTACATTAAATTCCTAATCAATTGGGTCATTTGCATTTGACTTTTTCACCAAGAAATTTCACACGCATGTGCATCAAAGTTCAGAGCTGACAACCTAAAGTTATCGGCTCTTGTTGTTTGATTTAGCGCATGGTTTTCACAGGCTTTGATCAGTGCCAACATCCATCCGTCTATCTTAACAGGGGTTTAGTTAGAGGGAGTTTGGAAGTCACGGAAGTCAAAATACTTCCAAATTTTAGGCTCCAGGAAGTCAAGTACTTCCATTCCAAACAATTTTAAACTTATGAAGCACATTTAGACTTCCAAGAAAAGCCCCAATACTTCCTGATTTTGGGGTTAAAGATAATACATCATGGATATTTTCGCGGGCCACGAAATTCATTGTATTTACATTTTGTTTGTTTATGTCCAAGCTTTCGACGTCTTATGAGTAAATTATTGGTGGCATGCCCCTCTAGAAATTCTGTTGATTCCAAAAGTATTCATTTTGGTGGGTTGGCATGTCCCAAAAGTCCAAAATAACATAACGTAAACATCCATATTTATAAATACTGAATGTAAACAATGAAGTCGTGATACATTATCTTTAAGGAAGTCATGAATTCCTGTCCAAAAATGTTAACTAAATCCTGTGATACATTATCTTTAAGGAAGTCATGAATTCCTGTCCAAAAATGTTAACTAAATCCTGTGTCTTCAGCTCTATTAGCAGTTGTTTGCAAGCAGGAAGAAAGCAAATTGAAGGGGCAATAAGACAGTCATGACTTGCCAAGGTTTTTCATGTTTTCATGAAAAGTTTGCCCAGAAAACTGGTCCTACTTTGAAAATTGTTTAAGAATATCAATGATAATTGTGGGCCAACATGTACCCGAGAAACAACTCTAATGGCAGTGCTTCATGTTTGAAATCTGCAGGAGTTCAATCAGTTGAGCTCCTCAAAGGCTCGAGGAGAGCTGTTCACACTTGTGAAATTTGATGGTCAGTTACTTCAAGGATGCTGAGGAGTGCGGTCAATTGAGCTCTTCGGTGCAATTTTGCGAGTGTGCAGGGGTGCGAGCGTGACTGCATCCGTCTTACCGTTACGTGAAGCACTGTAATGGTGCCGAAAGTTTTTTGAGGAGATCGAGTTCACCCCGGCTACCTTCACAAGAAATTAGGAGTCTCCCTGTATTATGGTTGCAGAACATCAAACATCATTGGACAGATGGAGTGACATGATACTGACGCCACTGAACAGCTAAATAGCTATTTGACTGATTGACTGACTGAGTGACAGACTGACACTACTGAATACTTATTTGACTAGCTCCACTGATCTTTGGCCAGCTAAGCTAAAAATCGCAGATGCAGAAGATAGTAGCATACTCCATCTTTTGTTAGCAAGACGAACAACATGTAATAGGTCCCACTGACAAAGGTGAGATTCTTATGCCCTTATTCATTGAGCCTCAGTAGGACTGGAGGATCTGTAGGCCTAACTCAACCTGTTTACTACCTGTTCACTGTACTAAAACTGCAGGGATGGAAGATTTAACTCCAGTCATGATATGGACCCTTCAGCCCCACAGAGGCTTATTCCAAAAGTTGAAAGAGGCTGTGCCTGCAGACACGGACAAAATGCAGTTGAATCAGTCCATCTAGAAATTGCCTACATATCTGCCATGTGACCGGCTCTAGCAAAAGCAGGTGCTTGTGGCAACCAACGAAAGGGTCTTACAACACAACAGCTGAAACATTCATTGCACGTTTACAATAGTAGTGGAGAACAGTGATATACAATGTAGTTGAGTAAACTGATGACCAATGATGATCACCTGCGGCAAGTGCCTGCTTTTGCTGGAGCAGGTCACATATTTACTATCCAATCAAAAAGAGGGCCTACCTGTTTCCCCGGCATGGAAGAAGTATGGCAGATGAACGGGTGGCTTCAACTGTGACGGGTACAGAAGTTGATCAATGAAGCTTATGAGAGTCCCTCCACTCTGTTCCCAACCGACAAGATCAAAGCCCGAGACGAAATCCGGATACTTCACCCGCAATTTTATAGCCCGTTCTATCGCCGATTGTATGGTTGATGCATTGAGCATTCTACAAAATAGATAAGAATATCAATGTAGAGGGGTGTGTCTGTCTGTTTTGACCCTGGGCTGTTAAGCAGAGTCTACACGATACAACTTCAGGTATTAACAACATCCAACTTTGATGTTGGTCCAAGTTTGATGTTGTTGGATGAGGCCATCCACACTATCCAAGAATAAGCATGTTTATTCTTCATCCAACAGGTTGGTTGCTGTTGGAGACTGTTGAATGAGCCTGTCCAGATGATACAACACATGTCTTCCAACAAAGCCAAACATAGTTGTTATATCCTGTTGGATCCAACATGTACTCTTCCCTAAATCAAAGATCAAACAGACTTTCCTGGGACCTTTCAGTACAACTCAGATGACCTGCTCACTTGCCCAAAGTCTCACGCCACAGTGGAATTTGAACCCAGGGACCCTCTGACTGCAAGTTGGAGACCCGAACCACTACACCACCGTGGCTCCTCAAGACAGAAACTCACTTACACAGCCTAGGAAACCTATTTTGGCTCCACATTCATTTCATCTCAAAGATTTCTGAGTAAGAACCCTATTTCTGCTACACCAATTTCTGGCTGAGGTGACTTCTGCCAAAGACAGACACAAGTGCAAGTCCAAACCAGTCTCCCACAGCAATTCAGTGGAGGGGCGGCAGGGGGGAGGTTGCCCCCCCCCCCCCGAGCCAACCAAAAAACGTGATATTCGTGTGGATTCTGGGCAAAAAAGGTCTTCTGGCCCCCCAGACCAAAAAGCTAAATACGGCCCTGAGCAGGGCTTTGGTCTTGCTCCTCTTCATACACTTGCACCAAAGTTTGTGTGAGTGGATGAAGAGGAGCGAGGCAAAAACCCCTGTGGTTGGAGGATGCATCCAAACACACAAACTTTGCCACAAATGTGTGAATGTGCCAGACTGCAAGATACCCTGCTTTGTTTATCACCAGGAATGAAATTTAGTGGATTAAGGCAAACAAACCCCAAGAAGATAAAGCATGGGATCTTCGATGACCAGCTGTCTCACCCAAAATATTTTCTGAAGTGAAGACCAGTTACAAACTACAATACCGTAGAGTTGGGCAATTCGCGTAAAAGCGAATTGTAGACCATCCATGGCTGAACGATTTGACAGGAGCAGGCCTACAAGCCTTCAATCTTGAGTAGGCTTGTTGTGAAGTGGAAAGTGGAAAATGTAGAAGTGGAAGCGGAAATAGATTATAGACTAGAAGCATGAAATGAGGATCTGTATGAATGGAAGGAATAAGACGTGTTTAAATAAGGAAAATATTTATTTGGTATCAATTGGTTAATTCAATAGAGAACATGATTGACCTGGCCAGCAGCGGGGCCAGCAGGTGTCTTTTCCCTAGTGCTTGCGTGATATGAGCAATTCCAATGATCTACATGTACATCGCTTTCTCTCCATCTTTGCTGCTAATTGTCTTTTTCTTGCTGACTTTGATAACCTTTAATTGTGTCAGTGGTGCCTTTATCATGGCAATTATTGTTTCCAGGGCTTACGTCAAGTTCCAGGTGGTGCCTGATGCCATACTCACTGGAAAGAGAACGATTGTGAAATGGCATTAGAGAGAAGCAGTTGTAGGATAAATGGATGGATACAGTGAATGGCAAATTGACTGTCCAGAATGAATCAGACAGTAGGCAGCCAACATTTCATCCACTGTGAAAGGATGGGGTCACTGGACCCCTGCGTAGAAAAATACATGTATTAACAAACTGGCAGTTCACATGGTTCAGAATCATTTTTAGGCATTCACAGTGCGTACTGGTGCCAGTGGTGGGTCAAAGATGAGTGACAAAAATCGGGCGATAGATGACGTCAAAGTGGCGAACCACGATCACCTGACGTTAGGCCTACATCAAACATGCAAATGTACACTACCATGCTACAGTACAGTGGCAGTGCAGTCACTCAGCTCAGCGCAATGTATTGTATATGTAGGCCTATCCCCTATGCCCTATTGTATGATCAATTAATTGCTATCATGGCTACCGACTGGTAGGTTGAATAGAACATAAGGCCCTAAATTAATTAGTTTTGATCAACGCAATCTTCATAGGCCTAATGCATGGATGGAATGTCACAAGGCATGTCATACAACAGCCTGTGCAACAGAGCTGTGCAAACATGGCAAAAACAACGCACATCATGCGCATGCATCATCTCGCTGATTCTCGTAGTTGGTTCCCTGACCTGCTGTCAACGCCACCGTTATACTGATCACGTGATCTAAAATTGTCAAGATCCTGACAATTTTGCTGTGACGTCACTTAGTAACGGCCTCAGTAACACAATTTCGCTACATCGAACATCAAGCCGATTGTGCAGCCTTTTGACCCTACAACTTCGGGATTATTTCTCTTGCGATACCTGTACAGGACAATGCAGAGGCAGAGCTGATACAGGTACACCTAAAACATTCGGAACACCCGGCATTTTGACAGTTTTCACACACAATGTACAACTCGTTTACCGGACCCCGATATCCCATAATAGTCAGCGCATGGCTAATGTTATTTTCATACTCGATTTTCTCTCGCATAGCGTCAGTCTCTTCACTTGATAACAACCAGCACCACGTTACCGGGAGGGTGTATTAATTAGAGGGTGGAGGCGCCAGGGTTTAGACAACAAGATATTGGCAATACCGATACATTCTTTATCATCATATGCAATACCAAGAAATCGACTGCAGGTTCTTTGGCATGGATTAATCTGTCTACCAATCACTTTTAGTCTTGGGAGAAAAACTATCAATAATCTATAATACTCTAGGTATCGCTGCACATCACATGAGTCAAAACACGCTCAGAAGAGTACGACTGACAAGCGGTGCGACTGCTTCAGCGGTACCACCACAAGGGAAAGAAACCTGTCTCATCAAATCGTAACTCATCTTTTCCAATTGTGAGAAAGAAACATAAAATAATCCTGGACACAAATTTGTCATAAATCTCCAGAGAATTTAGCATGTCAATGATGCCACCTCAGTGACACTATGACACCATAAACTTCGTCTTTGCAACAACGAATTTCCCAGCTGACAATGTGATTTTCTCCCATCACGCTTCACCAACTCATTGATAATCATGCGGTGAAGCCATTCCCCGCGTGAAATTAATCACAAATAACCTCATCATAAAAAACTCCAGGGGGACAGGAAGGTCGTACCCGAATGCGCACATCACTTGTCTCGTACGTCTAACTTGCCAAAGGCTCCGCCGACTTCGGCCTTGATTAAGTGACGATGATGATTTTTCAACACGACATGTAAAGGTCAGATGTGAGGCTCAGGTGGCAAATAGTATAAAATTGGCTTTGTTACTTCGTACTCATCACAAAATTCATTTGTAAAAGTGAGACGGCTTTCTTTGATAAAAAGCAATGGCCGACTTAATTAGATTCCCTTCATTTTCAGAATTACAATGTTGACATCCGCGCCACAATTTTGTGTCTTCGCGGATTCATGCAGAGTAACCCAGCGTGGGCCTACGAATTCAGCTGCCATCTTCCTTGATCAGTCCTCAAAGGGCAGTACTGCCATTCGATCAGCGGGAACATGGTCGATTGCTGTTTTGAATCTATTTTGTATGAACTACATGTAGTACCAAAGAGTGTAGAGTCAGGGCCGTATTTAGCGGGGGGCAGGGGGCAGTTGCTCCCCAGAGCCTATCTATTATATATTATCTCGTCAACTGCCAACTTCCTTTATACCGCTACCAATATTTTGTCCTAGCCTTGATTAAATTTCTACAGTGCTCTCCTTTTCTACCATACCCTTACCATTAAATTTAGTTTGCTGCCATGCTTCCTTGCTTGCTTCCTTTATTCCATCATTTTCTTCTGGTGTTTCCTCACACATTCACTTCTGCTTTCTGTTCCTTATTATGTTGCTTCCTTATCAATCGTTACTTTGTATTTGTTGAAATGAGTGTGCAACATTTCATCTGCTCA
>NMRB01000614.1:223216-233444 GCA_002633025.1 Notospermus geniculatus
TCCAAAGAATAAAAAAAATGTGGCCTTATTTATGTACTGCACCGCCTTAACTTGTATAGCTCACTACTAAGAGGGCCACTAATGCCTTGGCACTGGCCCTTTGTTATTTGTATTGCACTATTATTCAATAATAAACTACAATATATATAGAGCCAACCAAAAAACGTGATGCAGATTTTGGTAAAAAAAGGGCTTTTGCCCCCTCCCCCATGACCAAAAAGCTAAATACGGCCCTGAGAGTGGTGAGGCTGTTATTCCAGGTTCTCCCATTCTCCCCTGAACTTGAGCATCCTGAGATTCAGGTCACTCTTCTCCACTGCCTGCCAGAAAAAATATATGATAGAGGAGACGTCTTAAGGCCCTGTTTTGAGAGTTTACAGTCGCCACTATACCATCAGTTGGGATGTATAGTATTAGGTCTACCATTACCACAGTTACGGCAGTCCCCCACACGATCGAAGTTTCTCAGTGTGAGTTGTCTCTCAAGATGGGCAATTTGCCATTGTTGGTTTTCAGTGTGAGTTGTCTCTCAAGATGGGCAATTTGCCATTGTTGGTTTCCTTACGATTTGCTCCGAGACCAATGCCACAAATGACTAATAGTTTATGATGGTTGATGTTGCCAACTCACTCTATAAAATTCTCATGTAGAGCCTTAAGGGCCGTATGGATCAACGAAGATTATCTTGAACTCGGGTTCAGCCACAACTTTTCCATTGTCACATCATGCCCCAGCAAACCTGAACAATTGAAAAGCTGTGACAACTTGAGTTCAAGATAATCTTCGTTGGTGCATACGGCCCTTAGAGTATCACAGCTAAACCTAAAGGGTAAATCTGACTCTGAGAATGAATGTGTCACTTACACAATCAGGCGCGGATCCAGGGGGGGCGCCCCGGGCACACGCCTCCCCTTTTGGCCAGCAAATCTGTAAAATCGACCGTGAAATTCTGGAATTTGGGTGCAAATTTCAAGGTTCCTAGCAGAGGGCGCCCCCTCTTTTCCCAAATCCTGGATCCGCTCCTGACCATTTCTATAGACACAAGCTACAAACAGCATCACAGCACTTGATCTTGAAATCAGTTGGTTTTTAATCAAAACGATCACTTCACTTTTTCGATAGCGACTCAGAATGCAGCAATATTAAAGAGGAAATGAATCTGGGCTGATCACCTTTGAATCTCATCTGAATTGAAACCTCTATCAATCCTGACACGGAAATTGCCAACCATTCACGTCTAATTCACCAACAATTAGTCTTCCCAGAAATCAATTAACGATTTTTAACAAGAATTAAATTGTCATCGTTCATTTGCTGCGCACTAAATCACACGCTTTTGCCGTTTTCAATTTCTGACGCTTTTTACGGGAGCGGAGTTCACCTCGAATGGAGAAGAATTACGACTGAATTGAATTGATTTATAAAGCGGCAGTTATTTTCACAGCGCAGATGATATTTGAGAAATAACCGAGATTTCAGTTTCGGATCAAAGAGGATTTTTNTTGGAGATGAACGCCGGAACCCCAATATTTCCAATACACCAGACGTGATGTACTTATCAGTCGCCTGACCGGGCTATTCTGAACCAATCAAGGCATACTATACAAGTAAAGATTGACTTGGGGAGTTGTAGAGACATCAATAATGAGACGCTCAGCCCCTCGGAGTCGGTACGTCGGTGAAGTCTGATGGGCAACCATGACCGTGCATTAACTGGCTCATCAGGTCATAGCTTATACTGGCTTCTTGTACCAGGAAGCGATTTGCGTAAATGTCCTTGTCGATTGGTTGGGATCTGTCACTGACTACCTTATCAATCAGCACTGATCACAAACTTATTCACAGCTGAGACAATGAGCCTCGGAGGGTGAAGTACTTTGCCCAAGGACCCATCAAAGAATGTCAACAATGTGGGTTTTGAACTGGCTACTACAGCATTTTGTGTAAGAAGATGTAAAGCAATGCTCCCTCACACACGGAGAGTGTCAACACCGGAGCAAGCAAAGATGCTACCAAGGGGTTAACAAAATTTCCTTGGCAGGTGAAGACAAGGGCGGGAATGTCACCCTCAAAATAGATACCAGCAACTGAATAAAGCCGACTGCACAATGTTGCCATCATGATGGCTGTTCACATATACAGTGGGAAGAAGTTGACCACAAGGCCATGAAGGCTCTCCACAACTCTGCACTGATCCAGGGGTTATCGGAACCAGGGCGCAGTTTATATAGAGTGGGATGATCGACCTGATGTGGTTTTTCGAGAGAAAAAAAGAATCGTTGTAGAAATAGAAGTTGAATGCCAGGTACCCCGCCACCGGCACAAGGATCGCATCGACGCAGAAGGAAAGGGCCTACACCGCCCGGCACCGGCTGGACTGTCGCCAAACAGCATTGATGAATGAGAGGGTGCATTGTGCATAAAGTCAATGCACCCTCTCACGAAATGAGGAAGCTTGCAAATTGGATGTGAACTAGCCTACCCGGGCTACCTTACTGAGCAGCGGGTTTATTGAACACCGTATATATATATAGACCCCATACATGCCATACAAAGGCATCCCCGAACGCCACGTGGACTATCCACATCGGCGAACATGTCCGAGTTGCTCGATCCCATGTGTGGAGTGCACAGAATGTTCATACGTCATCCAAACACCTGCCTGGTGGGAAAATGCATGACCTCACGAAATCGACCTATTTCTCATCATACGCAGAAGCTGCCGCGTCATCAATCCTTGACCTAATTCGTTCAAAAGCAATTTCCTGCGAAGTCAAAGTTCTTCAAAGACAACGTGAATCGTTACCAACATCAGTTAATGGTATCTAAATCATCCCAGGCGAATAGAGCTCTCAAACTTGGCCCGATCATAGAAAACTGGGCCTCGCACAATCACAACCATGCGAAAGGAACACTAAACCATTTTGAAGTGATCCACAAAAGCCATCGCCGTGTTATGCTGCCGCCTTGCGGCGGGTTCCGGGATCATTGCGTCCAGCGTTGCCAGATGGGCATGGATTTATCACTAGGCCATAGGCCCTCCTCAACTCGTGCACTGGCAGAATCTTGCAGGGTGGCAAGGGGTTGATCAATATGACCACTATACCATGAAGGGCCGGCCATATGCTTGGGTTGGAATTTAGCCCAAAGTATAGCTGAAGTTTCTCTTTGCTTGAAACGTTAAGAAAAATCCATCTTTTTAATGAAAGTGTGGCTGAAGTCCGACCAAGCATACGGCCCTATGGCTCTCCGCAACTCACACACCAATCAATTCTATCAAGAAAGAACCTAATTAGCCATTCTGACGTTTGACTTGGCTTGTCAGTACAACCAAGATGACCAACAATAATACATCTCCTCTGTAACCACAAGAGCCATTTACCTCTGATTTCTAAAGACATGGACGGATAAAGACCGTGAAGAGGATTATGAACTCTACTCTCTTGACACAACCCATCCTCCCACAGCAGGGGTCGCTGCATATCCAATCACATAACCTTTGTGTGCGAGCATATGAAGAGGATACCAGACCAAAGCCCTGCTAGGGAGGATGAGACAACCAACGATCGAGGTTGTAAGGGTCATTGAGACGAAAGACAAAGGTTATCTTGTCGTCCGAGTGGTTTTGATCTTGTCGCTTTCAACCACATAAATGTTGACATACCGCGGATAAGTAGCCAGAGTATGTTTGCGAAGTGCCGTACGAAATCAGCCGACGGAAAAGCAAACTACATGTATCCAATGACATTCAGTCTTGTAATTGTTACGGTTATTGCCACATTGTCAGAGTGGCATAGTGGAAGCGGTAACACATTTCACCGCATATGCAGTTGGTTGATTCTTGGGAATGGGTGGACCCACAATATAGTTCGGTCAATAAGGCGAGACTTTTTTTATGACTTGTTTCTCGGACATTTCTACTGACAAATTATGTGAGGAGGGAGGGAAAAAAATAAAATAAAAAATTTTTTTTTCAGCATTTTTGATTTCTCGAAGGATATTTACCCTGTTTACGAAGCGGAGGAAGAAATAAAAATAAATATTTTTCTTGAAAAAAAAATTATTTCTCACTCAAGCACGTCACGTGAATAAACTGCTTCGACACCTGGCATGCCTGGGGTTATTTTCAGGAAGCCATCTTAGCTTTGCCAAAGTTGTTATGGCTTCATGAATATGTGACTTGTGAGGCAGCCTAGGAAAACCTGCTGGATGCTCCTGTCAGACCACTCCACTGTCAGATTACCAGGGGTCTACCTTTAAGAATTTTTTACATGAGAAGTTGGTTGTCCTGCCAAAATTTTGGTTGTCCTGCCAATATTTCAAGTACCAAAATGGGTTTTGATAAACCTACCCGGTCACTCCATTTTCCTTTTGTGTATATTTGCTGAGTATCCTCTTAAACTTGACTCAGTTCTTCAGAGATATGAGACTAGGCCCTAATTTTAGGGAGAAACTTCTCTCAAGCTATAGGTAGTCAGGTAAGTGGCTGTGAAAGGCCTCTCATTCATTAGACTCCACAAGTGAATTCAAATTTCCCGCCTATTACACCATATTAAACCAAGGTATTTTCTGATTGGCTCTTCCCATGCTTCCGATTCCTACCAACTGAGTCAAATTAACTTGATAACTTTGGCCCCAAAATGATTAATCTAAGTAAAGGTTGCAATGAAATCAACAGAGTATTGAACAAAACATCCAATTTGAGCCTCTCATTGTGTCCATCATAGTTTATTTCTGTTAATTAGGTCAGACCGGCTGACCAGAAACATCGTAGGCACACACTCTGGAGATGACTTGGCACGAAGCCAGCTCTGTCAGCCACTGACGGCTGTTGCCTATTCACACAAATCAAGTTAATATATCATCATAAAAACGACTAACACGGGCAAGCTCTATGTCATTGGAAAGGAAATTTCACCAGCAATCCAATCAAACAGTTTTTGAGGCGATTTCTTTCCATCCCAGAGAAATAAAACCAAAAGTTCAGGACACTGTAGAAGTGAAAGCTATCTTCAAGTCGGGATTATATCGTCTGGCAAACTCGAGGGTGGTGTACTTCATCAGTTCGCCGGCGAACTGTGTAGTGTGAGAGATCGGCGGCGGAGCGGAGGACGGAAAAAAATAAAATAAACAAGCTTTTTATCTCATTCTCGTTCGGAGGACGGGAAAAAAATAAAAATAAAATTTTATTTTTTTTCAAAAAACAGGCTTTCAACCATCGGCGGATCCGTGAAATGGGAAAAAATAAAAAAAATTTTTTTTTCTATTTTCTAAAAATGGTCTGCGGCGGATCCGCGAAACAAGTCATAAAAAAAGCCTCGCCTAAGCTCAAAATTGTGACCCAATCAGGACATAGCGGACAAAAGCGCCATTTTTTGCCCAAATGTTCCTTTAATATGGTACTTCAATTCTAGAAGGGGCGCCCAAGTCAAATCACCATGGTAACGTCAAAATCGGTGTTGAAGTTTAGGACACTGACTTTATCATTGCACCCAAGAACTGAGCTTTGTACAGGGAAATGGGACTCGATGTACAGCTAACTTTTGAACAGTTGGATTTACACCCCATAAATGTATTATCAACAGATAGAAACATGGTGCCTCAGAAGCAGATAAGCATGTTCTTAATTGTTTTCAGTAGTTATGTAATACGAAATTACATTTTTTATGCAAATTAACACAAAATGGGTCAAAATATATAAAAACGTCGTTTGCAATTACCGAATCAGTTAAAAATTACTAAAACCATGCTTATATGATTATAAGGCACCACGTTTCTATCTGTTGATAATACATTTATGGGGTCCAAATCCAACCGTTCAAAAGTTAGCTGTACATCGGGTCCTATTTTCCTGTACAAAGCCCAGTTCCTGGGTCCAATGATAAAGTCACTGTCCAAAACTTCAACACCGATTTTGACGTTACCATGGTGATCTGACTTGGGCGCCCCTTCTAGAATTGAAGTACCATATTAAAGGAACATTTGGGCAAAAAATGGCGCTTTTGTCCAGTTTGTCCCGATTTTTCTCGTTATTGACTCTACTAATAGGCCTACACGTGATGAAGTGGGTGACTTATTTTAGGCACTCCTCCATGTGAGTCTTCTCACGCTTAGTTCTCAATTGGCAATTCACCATTGTTGGTTTCCTTACAACACTGAGACCAGATGAAACAAACGGCTGCCACCACTTTTTGTCCCCTGCTGGAGCCCTCGGAGAGGGATTTGAGAATACTGCCCGTCAGTCTGCATATGCTGCTCGGCACTCGCCGCAAGTAATCCTTTCCATCCTACAACTTAATGGCCTGTCTACACTATCAACATTTTCAAGACATTTCTGCGACAAAACATTTTGAAAACTCTTTTGGAAATGTTGTGGCTTGTTTCGGGGTTGGTCTACACTCTGCAACATTATCAAAACATTGTTTCAAATTGTTTTGCAAAAGTTGCAGGTCCAGTCCACACTGTACAACAAACCGAAAACAACGGTGTTTTGAAAATGTTGCAGCTGGATGTTTTGGAAATGTTTTGGAAATGTTGATGGTGTAGACAGGGCTTCAGAACGACTGAACATTTTGGGTTCGTATTTGGTGGGGGGATTTACGACTTGCACCCAGGGTGACCTTCAACACTAATGCTTGTCTGTACATCTGAATTGTGACAGGCGCCAACTTTCATTCTTTTACTAAGGTGTGACTCTGTCTTTTTCTTTTCAGGTATCTGAGCTTGAACCACTGAAGGAACAGCACTCTGGGCCAACATTCTAACATCTAAGGAACTGTGGGAACTTTGGCGAAGCTGATTTAAAACTACCCTGCGTAAGATTAGGTTGATAGCATACAGTACAAAATGTACTCGTTCTGATTGACCAGGCCCAGAGACATGGCCATCAGCAAGTGATTACATACACCTAGAATATACTATAGAATGCGTCAGGCTATCGATGGCAGACCGTGACACTGTGAGCAGATGTGGCCGAAAGTCAATAAGTCAGGGTTTTTACTAGTCGGTGGTATTGACCATGACAACTTTTTTTATCAAGAGTCAGTGTGTGGAAGTTCTAGTCAACCGGATTCTCTCAAATACATGTAGACCGGGCGGGGCTGAATGGTACCCCACTGCCCTTCATAAGGTGCATCCGTGGAACAATATGGAATTTTTTGAAAGCTACTCATATTTGAGACGAGCGAAATCTGCAAGAAATGTTTCAATTGCCTTCGAAGGAAATAATGTCAATTTGGATAAAAGCTATCTTAAAGAACACGGGATGAAAATAAAGTCTGCATGATGAGTGAGCCTCCAGTGGATTTTATCACCTATGTCGCGACTATCACCGTTATTGTGTTTGACACTTCATGCAGAAAGCCGAATGGCGATGTCAATTGAACCGTCTCACCATGATAATACTAATGGAATCGAAAGAAAAGGATTGAAAGTTAGCTGTGATTTGTCAAATGTCAATGTTCATTTTTTGTTACAGTTCGATGCACCTTACAGCAAGCTTCTGAAATGATGTGTAGATACTTGTAAGTCAGCATTCATTCATTGGTTCTTTTGACTGGTCTGCCAAAATATTAGGTTGATGTTGAACAGTGTGCATTGCCAATCGAACCCTAAGCATGTCACAGAAGACAACCTGAAATGGCCAAGAAACAGACCATGTGCTGACCGCGGTTTATTACTGTTAGCAAAATGCCATCTTATGTTTAGTACCACAATGTTTCACTAGATGGCAGCAGCGGCCTATGGAATTCTGTTGCCACTTGGCATGCTCAGCTTCTATCTTCTTATATTCTAGATACATACACATCTATAGTTGTGTTCACAAGTTAAAAGGGCTGTTCGTTTTCGTCAATTGAGGATTCTGAGTTGTAATCCTTGAGAAAATGGAGAAAGCTATGAAGCTGCAAATTGCAGCAATTATTCTGTACAGCACAACAAATAATCCCTGCAATTTGCAAGTGCATAGCATCTTCCGTTTTTCCAAGGATCACAACTCAAGATTCCTCAAGTGATGGAAACAAACAGCCCCTTTCAACATTTCTTTTGGATGTTTGCCATCATGCCACTGAAATTTTGGAATTTCGCACGGCTATGTCAAGACTCGCCATAAGTCATATTCTCACAGCATCTGGAGATCTCGCATATCACAAGTCGACTGGTTTCATTCTACATCCTTATGGCTAAAGCACAGTGAAAGGACAGGGAACCAGTCAACTTACAGATCCACAAGTCTTACAAGTTGACTGGTTTCCTCTCCCATCTCTATGGCTAATATAAAGCATGGTGAAAGAACAGAGAACCAGATGACTTCGTTTTACCATAAATCCTATAGATACCGCCTCCCTGTACTGTATTAGTGTATACATGTACATTCTCTGTACCACATCATGTGACATGGACATTGTAATTAGATATCTTCTCAGTATACAATATTATATCATATTAAAACAAATAAAAACATGATACATGTACATTAAATTCCTAATCAATTGGGTCATTTGCATTACATTTGACTTTTTCACCAGGAAATTTCACACGCATGTGTGCATCTAAGTTCAGAGCTGACAACCTAAAGTTATCGGCTCTTGTTGTTTGATTTAGTGCATGGTTTTCACAGGCTTTGATCAGTGCCAACATCTATCTGTCTGTCTTAAAATTCAGGGGTTTAGTTAGAGGGAGTTTGGAAGTCACGGAAGTCAAAATACTTCCAAATTTTAGGCTCCAGGAAGTCAAGTACATGTACTTCCAAACAATTTTAAACTTCTAAGCTAATGAAGCACATTTAGACTTCCAAGAAAAGCCCCAATACTTCCTGATTTGGGGCTAAAGATAATATATATCATGGATATTTTCGCGGGCCACGAAATTCATTGTTTATTTACATTTTGTTTGTTTATGTCCAGGCTTTCGACGTCTTATGAGTAAATTATTGGTGGCATGCCCCTCTAGAAATTCTGCTGATTCCAAAAGTATTCATTTTGGTGGGTTGGCATGTCCCAAAAGTCCAAAATAACATAATGTAAACATCCATATTTACAAACATTGAATGTAAACAATGAAGTCACGATGTACATTATCTTTAAGGAAGTCATGAATTCCTGTCCAAAAATGTTAACTAAACCCTGTGTCTTCAGCTCTATCATTTTGTCTAGCAGTTGTTTGCAAGCAGGAAGAAAGCAAATTGAAGGGGCAATAAGACAGTCATGACTTGCCAAGGTTTTTCATGTTTTCATGAAAAGTTTCCCCAGAAAACTGGTCCTACTTTGTTTTACAAGAATATCAGTGATAATTGTGGGCCAACATGTACCTGAGAAACAACTCACTTTGGCTAACTAAGCTAAAAATCGCAGACGCAGAAGATAGTAGCATACTCCATCTTTTGTTAGCAAGACGAACAACATGTAATAGGTCCCACTGACAAAGGTGAGATTCTTATGCCCTTATTCATTGAGCCTCAGTAGGACTGGAGGATCTGTAGGCCTAACTCAACCTGTTCACTGTACTAAAACTGCAGGGATGGAAGATTTAACTCCAGTCATGTTATGGACCCTTCAGCCCCACAGAGGCTTATTCCAAAAGTTGAAAGAGGCTGTGCCTGCAGACAAGGACAAAATGCAGTTGAATCAGTCCATCTAGAAATTGCCTACCGCTCTAGCTAAAGAAGGTGTTTGTGGCAACCAAGGAAAGGGTCTTACAACACAACAGCTGAAACTTACATCCCTGCAGGTTTATAATAGTTGTGGAGAACAGTGATATACATGTAGTTGAGTAAACTGATGACCAATGATGATTACTTGCGGCAAGTGCCTGCTTTTGCTGGAGCAGGTCACATATTTACTATCCAATCAAAAAGAGGGCCTACCTGTTTCCCCGGCATGGAAGAAGTATGGCAGATGAACGGGTGGCTTCAACTGTGACGGGTACAGAAGCTGATCGATGAAGCTGATGAGAGTCCCTCCACTCTGTTCCCAACCAACAAGATCAAAGCCCGAGACGAAATCCGGATACTTCACCCGCAATTTTATAGCCCGTTCTATCGCCGATTGTATGGTTGACGCATTGAGCATTCTACAAAATAGATAAGAATATCAATGTAGAGGGGTGTGTCTGTCTGTTTTGACCCTGGGCTGTTAAGCAGAGTCTACACGATACAACTTCAGGTATTAACAACATCCAAGTTTGATGTTGGTCCAAGTTTGATGTTGTTGGATGAGGCCATCCACACTTT
>NMRB01000614.1:233755-247294 GCA_002633025.1 Notospermus geniculatus
AGCAGGGCTTTGGTCTTGCTCATCTTCATACACTTGCACCAAAGTTTGTGTGAGTGGATGAAGAGGAGCGAGGCAAAAACCCCTGTGGTTGGAGGATGCATCCAAACACACAAACTTTGCCACAAATGTGTGAATGTGCCAGGCTGCAAGATACCCTGCTTTGCTTTGAATGAAATTTAGTGGATTAAGGCAAACAAACCCCACGAAGATAAAGCATGGGATCTTCGATGACCAGCTGTCTCACCCAAAACATTTTCTGAAGTGAAGACCAGTTACAAACTATGGTAGAGTTGGGCAATTCGCGTAAAAGCGAATTGTAGACCATCCATGGCTGAACGATTTGACAGGAGCAGGCCTACAAGCCTTCAGTCTTGAGTAGGCTTGTTGTGAAGTGGAAAGCGGAAAATGTGGAAGTGGAAGCGGAAATTATTGCGGAAATAAATAGATTAGTCAAATGGGCTCCGTCAAAAGTGTGAAGAAATTAGAAAATGCACCGAACATTGCTCTTATACTGTACATTGTAGTACATTGCAAAGGGGTGGTTCATTTTCGGCACTTGAGGAATCTGAGTTGTGATCCTTGGGAAAACGGAAAAAGCTATGCACTTGCAAATTGCAGGGATTATTTGTTGTGCTGTACAGAATATGTTCATAGCTTTCTCCAGTTTCTCAAGGATCACAACTCAGATTCCTCAACTGACGAAAATGAATAGTCCCTTTCAAGTTAGGCACTTGTTTTGTGATTCAGTATTTCATGAGTATCTCAATCTGGATGTGTGATACTTGCCTAAGACTAGAATAGATCATCTTTGCTCCGGAGAAGTCTGGGTGGGTGGCCACAAACGCGGCAGTGGCATTTTGATAGGCCTGAACCAGATAGTCCATGCCATACAACTTCCCATCGAGGTCGTAAGCCTGCGGAAAACAAAAGATGGTTTAACATGGAAAGGGCACTCAAATATATGGTATATGGTATAATAATAATAATGGTTAGTGACCAAATGATGTGTTCTGCACTCCCCTTAAAAAAAAGTTGAAGTTAAAGTTTGGGTTTATAGTCTGATATCAACAATGGTAGAGGTGTCATCCGACTTCACACTTTAACCCCAGTCTATCCTGAAACCTTTTTGAACAGTAGAAATCAGATGAGCTGCTCATTCAGCGCTACAATCTGAGCATTTCCGACCGGTACCCATTTATACACCTGGGTGGAGAGAGGCCAGTAAGGCAAAGAAACCTGCCCAAAGTCTCACTTACATCATTTCATTCTTCAGTGACTAGAGCGAAGATTGGCCTGCTACTTTGCAATGGATATTTACATACCGGTAACTATGGATCTAGGTAAAATATGACAGAGAATAAAGGTCAATTCTAGGG
Organism: Notospermus geniculatus; assembly: GCA_002633025.1. Taxonomy (NCBI): domain Eukaryota; kingdom Metazoa; phylum Nemertea; class Pilidiophora; order Heteronemertea; family Lineidae; genus Notospermus; species Notospermus geniculatus. Next base: position 235,132 of record NMRB01000614.1, read on the forward strand.
TCAATGACATTTGATGACCTAACTCACCTCGCCTAACAAGGCACGAAATTCTATAAACTGGACATTATCGGTGTAAAATTCATTCAAGGCTTCATAGAAATAGTCTTTGAATACATTCTTGAAGAAAATGAGATCAGTGATGGCGTAAAATTTGGATTCAAAAGCCTTCCACACTACAGCTTCACTTGGATATTTTTTGTGGGGATCAGCGGTCAGAAGTGTCATGTTGAGATACAACCTGAAACAACAAATAGGTGCAATGTAAAAGTACTGTGAACCTAATGCTGATGTCACGTCACACTATGATTGCCTGCGCAGCGACGGAACAGTCGGCATCAAGTGAAGAAATCACGGTCAGTTTGCAAAAGTGAAAGTGTGTGTGCTCATCGTGGAACAGGTGACATCTGCGTCCAGGGAACCATAACTCGAGTCAGGTCGACTGCAAATTCAGGCCTAATCATGATCTGTCATGGCATAGAGGTTGAACATGTTCTTCTCTTGCGATTCGAGATCGTTTTGATCAACGACTGATGCCGATCGTCGCAGATGAGACTCAACTGCAGTCACGTCACACCATATCGGCAACTGATTTGTTCTGCACGGTCGTGACTCAGACGCAAAGTGATCGGGAAAATTCAGTCCCCGCCTGTTCTACCGGTATGGCGTCACAAGATCGACCTGGCATCAGTATTATATTTTTGAGGTGTTAAAGTGAGATTGTGCTATTTTAAATCAACAGCAGTATTCAAGGTATCTCGCAAACTAAAGGCCACAATTATTTTATTTGTTGTTTTACGGATTTTTTCCCTGGAAACCCCTGACAGGAGGGAGGAAAATAAAAATAAAAATAAATTTTTCATTTGGTTTTCGCGGAAACCTTGACAGGAGGGTGGAAAATAAATATAAAAATAATTGTAATTATTTGATTATTTTTATTATATTTGTCAAAGCATGTAACAGGCGGCTATGAAAAAAATAAAAATGTACAAAAATATAATAAAATTCACTCAATGAATGGGAACGAGAATGATTGTTACAACCGCTGTGAATTATTTTCGTCAGACAAGGTTCGTCCAGCATGTCGGCGGTAGAAAAACAAAGCGTTTTTTTCCATTATTTTTATTTTTATTGATCGGATTATCAGTTTGTGGGCGGCGGCAAAAAAATAATGCCATTTTTTCAATTATTTTTATTTTCCAAAATCGGAAAAATAAGTGCGGCGGATCCGTAAAACAAGAAATAAAATAAGTGTCGCCTAAACGCTATTATTTAAGTAAAATTGTTTTAAAATCTCAAAATTCTCATTTCATAACACCAAAAACAAAGTTGGGTTTCTCATCAATCAAGAAACCAAAAACAAAACAAATGCGGCCTTAAAGTCAAGAGAGAAAGACACGAGGCCGAGGCTGAGGATGACAACGAGAAGGATAACGATGATGATGATAACTTTGTGCCTTACTCTTTGTCATACGCATCTCGAGAAGGATAGGACCCTCGGACATCAGATACACGCCGCCACGGACAATCTAAAAATGGAAAGATACACATTATTTCAGGAATTCTACCAGCCATAAAAGCGTAAAATTAGACACACAAATATTTTTGAGCTCACAGTAATGACTGATTGCATACATTGATTTCTAACAGATACAAACCTGCGTTGGATGGTGGTGACCTAAAAAACTTCATTCGCTGAGCACCTGACGTCAAATTGAAACAGACGTAGCAGTCGGGGCGGTATGTCACATTTTTTATCAACCAGTTACACTTACAAAGGGCGAATTGCTACTTTGGTGAGAATATTTTATGAAGTTGACGATGTGGTTCGCGCACCACCTACTAGTATCCCCACACTTCCGATCAATCTCGTACCGCAGAGTTATTAACGTTCGCGTATTCTCCGCCGCATTCGTAACACTTCGGCTGACACTTCGGGTCTTTCCGTCAGTTTCGAGCTCTCAGTTGAGAATGTCTCTGCCATTGGCCATAGGCTCGGAATCCAAGATGGCCGTCGCCTTGGCAGCAATGAGAATAGATGATAAAACGGGGAAAAATCGTCTCAAAGTCATTGAAAAGGTAAGTTTTTTAAAGATATCTAACCTTTCAGAGCCGGAGAAAAAATTGATCTATATGATGGGACTGCTTGATTTTGAGGTCATTGAGTAGTTTTCTTGCAATCGTGTGTTAATTGAGTGTGGAAGAAAGAAAGAAAGAAAGAAGGAAATAAAAATTTCCTACCTACCCAGTGATATCAAGATGGTCCCTACATTGATATGTAGGGACCATAATTAGTCAAATGGGCTCTGTCAAATGTGTGAAGAAATTAGAAAATACTGTACATTGTAGTACATTGCAAAGGGGTTGTTCATTTTCGGCACTTGAGGAATCCGAATCTGAGTTGTGATCCTTGGGAAAACGGAAAAAGCTATGCACTTGCAAATTGCAGGGATTATTTGTTGTGCTGTACGGAATATGTTCATAGCTTTCTCCAGTTTCTCAAGGATCACAACTCAGATTCCTCAATTGACGAAAATGAATAGTCCCTTTCAAGTTAGGCACTTGTTTTGTGATTCAGTATTTCATGAGTATCTCAATCTGGATGTGTGATACTTGCCTAAGACTAGAATAGATCATCTTTGCTCCGGAGAAGTCTGGGTGGGTGGCCACAAACTCGGCAGTGGCATTTTGATAGGCCTGAACCAGATAGTCTGTGCCATAGAACTTCCCATCGAGGTCGTAAGCCTGCGGAAAACAAAAGATGGTTAGTGACCAAATGATGTGTTCTGCACTCCCCTTCAGTCCTTTCACAAGTTCATTGCAAAGAAATGTCCGTTTACTACTTCAGGGTATCCCCTGGACCTTGGAAAGTTTTCTTCACTTTTGAAATTTCCATTAGTCACTCCTGAATTATCACGAAAATCCTGGTCAAAATCAATGAATTGACTGAAAATAGTCACTTAGCACATTTCATTCTTCTCAATGATTAGAGTGAAGAGTGGCAGAGGGAACCCTGCAACTTTGCAATGGATATTTACATAACTATGGATCTAGGTAAAATATGACAGAGAATAAAGGTCAATTCTAGGGTCAATGACATTTGATGACCTAACTCACCTCACCTAACAAGGCACGAAATTCTATAAACTGGACATTGTCAGTGTAAAATTCACTCAAGGCTTCATAGAAATAGTCTTTGAATACATTCTTGAAGAAAATGAGATCAGTGATGGCAGAAAATTTGGATTCAAAAGCCTTCCACACTACAGCTTCACTCGGATATTTTTTGTGGGGATCAGCGGTCAGAAGTGTCATGTTGAGATACAACCTGAAACAACAAATAGGTGCAATGTAAACCTAATGCTGATGTCAGGTTGCACTACGATTGCCTGCGCAGCGACGGAACAGTCAGCATCAAGTGAAGAAATCACGGTCAATTTGCAAAAGTGAAAATGCGTGTGCTCATCGTGGAACAGGTGACATCTGCGTCCAGGGAATCATCATAACTCGAGTCAGGTCATCTGCAAATGTATTCATGATCCGTCATGGTGCAGAAGTTGAACATGTTCATGTTCATGTCTTGCGATTCAAGATCTTTTTGGTCGGCGACTGATGCCGATCGTCGCAGATGAGACTCAACTGCAGTCACGTCACACCATATCGGCGACTGATTTGTTCTGCACGGTCGCGACTCAGACGCAAAGTGATCGGGAAAATTCAGTCCCCGCCTGTTCTACCGGTATGGCGTCACAAGATCGACCTGACATCAGTACATGTATTATATTTTTGAGGTGTTAAAGTGAGATTGTGCTATTTTAAATCAACAGCAGTATTCAAGGTATCTCGTAAACTAAACGCTATTATTTAAGTAAAATTGTTTTAAAATCTCAAAATTCTCATTTCATAACACCAAAAACAAAGTTGAGTTTCTCATCAATCAAGAAACCAAAAACAAAACAAATGCCGCCTTAAAGTCAAGAGAAAGACACGAGGCCGAGGCTGAGGATGACAACGAGAAGGATAACGATGATGATGATAATTTTGTGCCTTACTCTTTGTCATATGCATCTCGAGAAGGATAGGACCCTCGGACATCAGATACACGCCGCCACGGACAATCTAAAAATGAAAAGTTACACATTATTTCAGGAATTCTGCAGCCATAAAAGCGTAAAATAAGACACACAAATATTTTGGAGCTCACAGTAATGACTAATCACATACATTGATTTCTAACTACATTGTATACAAACCTGCGTTGGATGGTGGCGACCTAAAAAACTTCATTCGCTGAGCACCTGACGTCAAATTGAAACAGACGTAGCAGTCGGGGCGGTATGTCACATTTTTTATCAACCAGTTACTGAGGCCCCACTATCACTTTTATAGCAAGTAGGAAAGTGGGCGACATAGTCCAACAGATACCTTTTGACATGAGAGGCAGGGGTAGGGACCTCACAGTGTATCCTGTCATCAAAGCCTTATAAAATCAATTACAAAGAACACAAACAGCAAATTCCCCTCAGCTGCAGATTTGCAGAATGACCGCGGCTTTAAAACTGTCCCGTTACACGAGTATTGGCTATAAGAAACCACGATAGCAAATTATTGTCACTCGGACTGGCACTCTAGGACTATCATCCCTTCCACACTGGCAATTCAGATCACTTTGCACGCCATCTATTGCCTGTGAAAAGAAATAAATATGACATAATACACATGCGTGTAGTGCGGGGCCTGAGACGTGATCACGTTTCAGGCCCATGGGGCCTGAGATGTGATCATCATTCTTGAACTCTTATGACACAGGTGGACAGTAGCCTGTCGTGGACTCCATACCTCCGGCAAAAATCCAACAGGGTTACGACGCCGGTAGGCCTAATGATAATGATAATGAATCTAAATCTTCACTGAAACAAAACAAAACAGTTAGGCCTACCTTTTGGCATCTTCTTAATCATATGGAAAACCTGACTTTTCTCAATCAATGGCTTCGCTTTGAAGAAATGTAACCTGGGTGGAAACTGGTCGGCCTGCGCAGACGACGACATTTCGGATATCTTGTAGCGCATCAGCAGTGCATTCAACTCTTTCTCAGCAGCATCCAACTGGATTTCGGAACCAAGTTTCATCGCAAATTCCTCGGCGATTACATCATTTCTTCCTCTGATATAATCATCTTTTGTGCGTCGAAAACATCCTGCAACATTACACGCAGGGAAATTCGGTGACAGGGCCAAACTGATGATGAAAACATAGAAAATATAGAGGGTTAAATCGGGCATTTTCAGTTCCACAAGCACGTGCTGCTCTGCGAAATGTCAGCAGTGTGAACTTCGACCTCTGGCTGATGCATCGCGCGCCGTCTGCCGGATGCCTATACTTATTATTCAACGTCTCAATATCATGACGAGGCGTTCCCGATTCTAGAAGCTTCCAGCGGTTACTCGCTTCCACTTGTTGGAACCGTTCTTTCTGTGCCTCCTTCATCTCCTCCAAATAATTCTTCCCCTTCCCTGGCGGCGCGCCGACCAATTTCATCGGATTCTCATCAGGTCCGCCAGCGTTGGCCTTGGCCACACCCAGGGCGTTGACTCTCGTGTCGCAATGGGCTTCCTCGCCCATGGTTCGCCATCGTTCATTTTCGTGCTTGTTGCCAGGTTTGTCAGCATCTTCTGGTAAATTAACGTAGTCGCGTCCGTTAAGTAGTCGGTGTTCTTCTAACTCTCGGTTAGTCATTTTCCTGCAAAATCGAGTTTTTACCATTTTTAAAGAATTCACTACTAAAGTCAAATGTTCATGGAACCTAACCTGGTTCCCTGGGCGTCCGACGGTGGCGCTGGCTGACGATTCGTGTCGGAGCCCAGGTATCCGCAACTCAGACTACCTGCCGGAATTCCGCCAGGTGGGAAGCCGTTGATTCTGAGCGTCGATTAAACGTCGTGTAAATCATGGTTGATTGGGATATAAAAATTTTGTTATCATTAGCACGTTTTAGAATAGTTGTAACATTTCTAATAAAGTGGAAATTGAAATTTATAATTAACGATTAAGCTCTGCCTAATTTTGGAGTGAATCGAGTGCCTGGAATGAACCCGCATACAATCAAATTTCAAATTAAGATGGCGTCTTCGCTTTGGCCCAGTTCAGACATTAAAATCATGGAAAACTACATGTACAAGTATATCGACGATACATTTGAGTTATCCATTGCGAGTACATTTTCTACAGACATTGTTGACAACGTGCAGCAGAGAAGTCATTTCTGACAGGTAATACACACATATACATCTGTTTTGCACTTCGCTTTTGGACACGGCTTTCCCAGTGATGACGTCACTGCTATTTATAGACGGTTGCGGATACCTGGGCTCCTACACGAATAGCCAGTGCCACCGTCGGAGCCCAGGGAACCAGGTTACATGGAAGCTAGTTTGGTTCCCGAACCCACCGCTAGGGCCAAAAGGGTTCGGTATCGGCCTCGCTTGACCTTGACCTCACACACAGAATTCTGTGTGTCTGACGTCACAGAGGATAGACTGGTTCCCGGTTCCAACATACCGTGAGCTATGTTGGGATCGCGAACCAGTCTATCCTCTGTGACGTCAGACACACAGAATTCTGTGTGTGAGGTCAAGGTCAAGCGAGGCCGATACCGAACTCTTCTGCGCCTAGCGGTGAGTTCGGGAACCAAACTACATGGAACCTAGCCAATGTACAATAAAGCAGAGATTCCTCCATACAAACTTTACGATTTAGAAGTACTTGTAGCGTCAGTGCTTAGAGCTTACCTCGGTGTGGCTGAGACATTTTCCTCTCGAAAGACTTGGGGTGGTGGTGGAGGTACCAGTTTTCGTGCTATTCGACCTTCTACTGGTCTTGGTGGGTCAAATGTGCGGATCGATCGAGGGTACTGCAATGACGAAGGGCATGAATCCCTCTATACCATACAATATATCAATATTGCATTATGACCTGATCACACGCCATGACCATGGGTCATATGAATAAAGACTACACTGTAAAAAGAAATAGGTACAGCGTAGGCCTACCCATGGCAATGGGTAAATTCCTTGTCCAAGCCCATTTCCCATGGGCCCGCTGTACCCATCATACGGGTACATACAACTCGGAATGAGTTTAGTGTTCCCATGTTGGTATGTGTACCCACGGATCCGTACCCACGAAAACGGATGATTTTTTACAGTGTATAGTAAATGCTTTTTCTTGAATTTTGCAATACAAATGCACTAGGCAATGCTGTACAAATCTGAAGTAAAAACATTTTCTAGTCTTTACACATAATGACCCATGTTCTGTTCTCAGGAATGCACTTATCGGTTCGGAAACCCAAACTGAGGACACTGCTCTTGTTTAAACGCAAAGAAGGACTCGACTCTGCTGACTGTCTGAACTTACCAAGTTATCGTCAAGCTCGCCAGTCTGGTTTACCTTCCGAACCTTCTCATCGTAGTTGTCCAGTGCTAGCGGATTACAAGGGCCGAGGCCAGTGTGGTTTAAGTCGTACGTCGTTGCCCATTGACCACGTTCAATGTTCCGCATGCAGTTTGCGGTTTTGGGCGCTACCTGAAGAGAAGGAATGGTCTAATTTATTAATATTTTCGTCGGCAAACCACAGACGCCAATCAGTTTCGTTGTTTCTATACTAGTGGGGCGGCTTAGCTGATCAATTGTGCACTTTCCCTTAAAAGCATGAAACTTGGCACATGGTTAGAGTAACACAAAACAACGATTTTTAGTCCAGGGGCCACCGGAAACTGCACCCCGTGTGGCGGCCATCTTAGATTTCAAAATGGCCGCCATTGTAGATCTGTTTTGTTGAATATCTCCGTAATTAGTTGAGATATCAAGACAGTTGAAATTCCTATACCCACATTTCAAGGGTCTAGGAATCCAATGGTGCATAAAATGTTTGAAATTTGTGGCCGCCATCTTGAAATCCAAGATGGCCGCCATCCACAAGTTATTATGCTCAATATCTCCTTTACTATTAGAGATATCGAGACAGATGAAACGCCTATACCCACATTTTGGGGGTCTAGGAATTTAATGGTGACAGAAACTGTTTGAAAATTGTTGCCGCCATCTTGAAATCCAAGATGGTCACTATCCACAAGCTATTCTGCTCAATATCTCCTTAACTAGTAGAGATATCGAGACAGATGAAACGCCTATACCCACATTTTAGGGGTGTAGGAATTTAATGGTGACATAAAATGTTTGAAAATTGTTGCCGCCATCTTGAAATCCAAGATGGCCGCTATCCACAAGCTATTCTGCTCAATATCTTTTTAACTAGAAGAGATATCGAGACAGATGAAACGCCTACATGTATACCCACATTTTAGGGGTGTAGGAATTTAATGGTGACAAAAAATGTTTGGAAATTGTTGCCGCCATCTTGAAGTCGAAGATGACCGCTATCCACACCGGATAAGTTCATTGCAGAGACTTTCTGTGAAGATATGGTTAGCCTTCAGAACAGGGAAGAGCTTGCGATTCATCTCTGCACACGACATAGCCACTGCTCTTGGCCCTGAGAAATGTAAAGTCATCCCCATGTTTCATGCACTGACAGGATGCGACACTGTGTCAGCATTTGCTGGGCGTGGTAAGCGAACTGCATGGGCTGTATGGGAGTCGTTCCCAGAGCTCACAAATGCGCTTCTGAAGTCAACCATGAACAGACATATACCGGAGTCATTGTATGTGCACCTTTGCAAGATTCGTCATTATGATTGATATATGATCGCACAAGTACCTGCGTCTTGCGCTTTGCGCTTCCCTATGTTTATGTGTGATACGAACAATCAAAATTACTTTCTCTACCACGCACTCACATTGGAAACGGAAAAGCGCAAAGCGCAAAACGCGAAGTATGAAATGAACCTTAACGGCCAATTCATACTTCTGCGGCAACCCGATTGCGGAACGGAAAATCTGGTCACCGCACCAGCAACGGATATGGGTATGCAAGAAACGAATCGTGTCCGGAGAAGTGAACGCACTGAACTCGCTAATCACATTTCACCCGGTCAGTTGTTGCGCTCGTACATTCCGTCAACGAATCCGTTTGACTTGACCAGGGCCCAGTTGCACCAAACGTCGTAGGTGTTGTCTTAAAGTTAAGAACAAAAATGGGTTGCACCATCGATGTTTTAGGACATCGCCCTAACGTTCTTGCCTATGCAGTTATGACATGTCTTAGGGGTTGTCCCAAATTCCATATCTTACGATAAGAACTTAAGTTTGGCGCAACCGGGGCCATATTTTAAATTTTTGCGCGTTGCGTTCCTCGTCTGTTGAATCCATTGCGCAAAATGAGGGTCCGCACCGGTAGAACGTGAAGTTTGAAATGAGAAACGGAAGCGAATAGCGTGACGGACTCGGATTCGGGTCGGCCGAGTCGACGCGCAATGCCAATTGACTATGAACTTTGCGAAAGGCAGAGCGCACTTGTGTCGACCCCTTTCGCAGATTCCGCCTACACACCACGCTCTGGTGCAGCATGTCAGACGTGCAGTGTACCAATGCTCTTTATGTTCGGGTCCGGTATTACAAGCGCAACCTCAGCTCCCAAAGTCCAAATGAGTGGGGTTGGTAAAATGCATCTGAAGGTCAGTTCAAACCGATTTGGACAACACTACCTGAAGCTGCAAAGATCTGCAATGAACTTATATCCGGTGTGGATGCACAAAACGATGCTCTCGTCGGTGCAGGCGTAAGAAGTCTGCACTTCCATGCACATCACTGTGTTCTTGTGTTGGGGAATGCAACAGGGACTAGAAAAGCCAAGAGATGATTAGCTGTGCTTTTTCAGCCAACTGCTCGTGATGTCTTCTTGATGGATGATTCCTCCCCATGTTCTGTGTCGACCTGTTGACTAATGATCCGCTATGTTTATAGATTTGGATGGTGCGTATCTTTGACTATAAGATAGCTGCCACACATTCAATGTCAGTATTGGATTCCCTGACCCCTAAAATGTTGGTATAGACGTTTCAACTGTCTCAATACCTTTACTAGTTAATCAGATATTGAGCAGAATAGCTTGTGGATAGCGGCCATCTTGGATTTCAAGATGGCGACAACAATTTTCAAACATTTTATGCCACCATTAAATTTTTAGACACCTATTATGTGGGTAAAGCCGCTTTAACTGTCTCGATATCTCTACTAGTTAAAGAGATATTGAGCAGAATAGCTTGTGGATAGCGGCCATCTTGGATTTCAAAATGGCGGCAATAATTTTCAAACATTTTATGTCACCATTAAATACCTAGACTCCTAAAATGTGGGTATAGGCGTTTCATCTGTCTCCATATCTCTACTAGTTAAAGAGATGTTGAGCAGAAGAGTTGTGGATAGCGGCCATCTTGGATTTCAAGATGGCGGCNGTCAAGGTTTTCAAGATGGCGATCTAGCGTCAATGGCAGTGTTAAAATTTTCATCCAAGTATCAAAAAATTTCAACGCTGCGTGGAGTATGGCGTTTGGTCGTTTCGTTTACACTTTCGGGAACCGACGAAATCTGCGAAAATAAGTTAGAAATTTGGCCATATATCCGCCTTCATTGACGACTAGAGGTAGAAAATGACTGTTGGGTGTGGATCACCTCACAAACCCTCCCAATTTAGTATATAAGCCAATGAACACAGTACTATTGTCGTCATCATGTATCGACGGCCCGGTCTCGGGCTCGAATTCAGGTTTCGGTTTTATCATAAGCGAACCTCTGACCTCATTTGCATACGGAAATTTTACGCTCGGCAATTTCCGATTGTTGTCGGCGAGATCAACGCAGACCGCATGCCCCATTGCAATGACTCAGTTGTTTGGCGCATTGGAATGGGTGAAAGGACGACAACCTCAGGGTCGGAGGTTCGATTCCCACTTTTTTTCTGATTGTTTCCTGTTTTTTTTCCTTTTTCTCAGAAAAGTCTTTTGACTTTTTCAACTTTCTACGTGGAACTACTCGTTAATTTCTCTTCTAAGTGGTTACACTACTGAAATCGACTACAGAGTCCTGGACCCACCTTGCTGTTCGGACTCATTGTTTTTTGGGCGCGTAGGCCTATACTACCAGGCGCGGATCCAGAGGGGGGCCGAGGGGGCCGCGGCCCCCCCTATTTTTGGAACACCAACAAAAAATGTGTCACTAACTCCGAAAAATGAGCAAATAGATGAGGAAATCATGCCCCCAGATGCTTGGAAATCGTATCTAAGTGCATCTGGAATTCAAAATTTTCTGGGGGAGGCCCCCCAGACCCCCATTGTGGCTTGTGACTCTAGTCTGTCAGCCTGTGGCTGATGGTGACCGGCCCCCCGTATTCCTAAATCCTGGATCCGCCCCTGACTACTTCTTATGAAGTGGAAACAAATAGTAATTCAGGTACCGGTACATTAAAGCTGACGTGAATGAACAAAAACTTGAGATTCCAGCTTTGAAAAAGACCACCACGCCACGGTGGTGGTCAAGAGAAATACAAACGACCATGAGGCACTTTCAAAGCACCTCCAGAACATGATAGGCTACCAGCATATTTGCTGGCGCCACTGTATTCTCCATGAGTCTGTCAAAGGACACTGCTCTAGTGGACGATAGTACGAAGAGTCGTCTGCGATTTTCACAATGGGTTTGGGCTTTCCTGAAGGTATGCCTGACTCATGGCAGAAGTAATTAACTAAGAAAGAAATTAGTGCAATTTTTGAGCCCAATCGAGGTCGTCCTCAGGCACTTTCTAGTAGAAATTCCAGAAAAGATTGTCTTTTCTGAAATCTCTACTAGAAAGTGAAAGTGAATTGCGAAATTCGGAGACGACTTTCAGTATTACATCATTTTGTGAGTCGTTCTTTGTGCTTTTTGTTAGATATTTGCTCTGGTGGACGAGAGGCAATGCAAGACGCGCAGCATTTACAGATGATACCTAGTGTCACTGAATCGAACTTGGCGTACCTGACCCAAACTGGCTGGTGGTAAAATCCAAACACACCGACTAAATCTGCTCATAAGGTTATAAATTTGGCCACATCTCCGCCTTCATTGATGACTAAAGAGGCGGAGAATGACTGTTGGGTGTGGATCACCTCTCGAACCCTCCCAATTTAGTAGATAAGCCAATGAACACAGTACTATTCATGTCGAC
>NMRB01000614.1:282240-300581 GCA_002633025.1 Notospermus geniculatus
GGCTTGGCCTATAAGCAGAAAGCAGACGACCACCATAAAATGCCGAATTTTCGTGTTATTTTCGGCGATATTGTATCCATTCATATATATTACTGACTACGGATATCTTTCGTGGAAACAGTACCGCTAAGCACAACTAATACGGCCTGTTCTCGCGATGGGAGACAAAAATGCACATTCTTGAAAAATCTACTATGAGGCATTCTACTCGCTGGTTCGACAAAGCAACTCGCTGGCTACGCCGTTTTTCCGCCTGGCGGCGGGCCCGGGAACCATTGCGTCCAGTCCTCCACATTTTTGTTGATAGACCACTACGGCAGTTGTAAAGTGACTGGGATCTAGCTCCTCCAACATTATCATATCAAAAGTGCCAGTGTCAGGACTTCCATTCAAAGATCACACCTGTTAGAGCCTTTTGAATCCTTCCATCAAACTGATTTCATAACCTTAACTTCTTAATGATGAAATCGCCGTAGTTAATCCCTGGGGTTGTTGAGTGGTGCACCCTCCAACCCCAGGGACTAACTACGTTGTCGGCGAGTGGACCCCATGTACTAGGTATGGTATTTTGGTAGTTTGTATTACTGCCGCTAGATGGCTCCCTCTACATTGGCAGTCAAAATTCCTCTCTCGGAGATCGCATACCCTGGTCCTTTAGGCTGCAATCACATAGAACTACACGCTACACGTACCACCTGTTAACAAAGGCTTCACGGTCGGTCGCGAACCCTTTGTGAAGCCATTGTTAACCGGCGTGTATAGCTCTATGTGATTGCAGCCTAAAGCATCTATTTTCCATGCCCTCTCATTTTACGAATTAGGGTGCCAAAACAACTGAAAACTGGGGATTGAAATTTTGACTGATGACCATTTCTGAAGTTTGGCAGCTATGAACTGACCTCAATGGAAAACTTCCCTCTTCACAATTAAAGATAATGTATCACGGGTGTTTTCGCGGGCCACGAAAATCATTGTTTATTTACATTTTGTTTGTTTATGTCTTGTCATTCTTTGTCTTATGAGTAATTTATTGGAGGCATACCCCTCTAGAAATTCTTTTGATACCGAAAGTATTCATGTTGGTGGGTTGGCATGTTCCAAAAGTCCAAAATAACATAATGTAAACATCAATGTTTACAAACATGGAAAGTAAAATGAAGTCGTGACACATTATCTTTAAAATGAAAACGGTGTAAATAGCGCGACTAACCTGAACGTAAATATCCTGTAAATTAGTCACATTCTCCAACATTACATCAACATTGACAGCCAAGGTCAGCCCCGCCATGAACTTTGCTGGCGTTTCTGAAACATCCCCGGGTTCAATAATTGTCGCTCTCATTTGCTGCATGTGATTGGTCAGTTTCATTATGGGTGCCTTGCAGACATGCATCGCAGCTTGAAGGGGTCGAGGGAAGGCGGAGAGTTTTAACATTTCAAGTTCTGGTATGGCGTTGATCAGACTTTGAGTGAATGGTTCTGCAGGAATATTGTTTTCATTTAAATATCTGAAATTGATTGTAAAATTAAAGTCAATAGAAGTACCGGTAAATAGAAGTGAACTACTGTGCACTACTTTACTTAATACTGACACTTTTATAGTGCAGAGTTAGTGTAAAAGTGTCTGTTTCAGTTTCAATAGGGATTTGGCCCAGTGGTTAAGGCGTGCTGCCCCTTAGTGCTGGCGAGGGTCCGTGGGTTCGAATCTGGTACGAAGCGATGTCTTTCACCTTAGAAACCAGTTTCTATTTCATGTTCAGTTTCAATACAGGTTGGCCCAAAAAACACACAAGCATAGGCTACTTCCACAACCAGCGTCCAAACCTACTGATAGCGCTGGATGGAGAATCTTTCTAGAAGAAAAGAAGACACCAAGATATCCAGATTTGGTCCAGTGGTTCAAGCTCCACACCATGGGTGGTATTTATAAAAGCCAGCAAATGCTTTTACTTCAAGTTTTGCAGTACATTTACATTGGACCTCGCTGTGCAAATCTTAAGTCAAAGCATTTGCTAACTTTTATGAATACCAGCCCATATTATGTAAAGTAAAGTTGAGGACCTAATCATGCTAAATTTTCAGTTTACCAGATATGTGACCCGGCGCAGCAAAATGAATCGGAATGTGCACAAAAGAAGACCCAACATGTCCAAGGTGACACCAACAGTTTGTTGATTTCAGGATTGTCTGCCCATTGTGAAATTTGACTTTGTTGATTTCTGTAACTGTTGTCTGGTGTCATCTTCGGTCTTCTTCTGTGCGCATTCCGACTCATTTTGCTGTGCCGGGTCGTATGTCAGTTAAGGACCACTGAGTTTGCTGTTCATCACATTTTCAATATTTGCAGCATAGGAAATTGCCAGGTGGATCACAAATGCTCCAAAACAATGGGGTACCGGCAAACAAAAGGAGGCGCTGATCATCAACTATTTTAAAACGTAGATGCGCATGCCTTTGCGATTGTTGAACGTCATCAGGTGCCGTGCGTCATTCTGACATTACAAAAAATGTGTCCTTCACAACCCATGATGTCGATCACTGGCCTGTTGTTTACGCTAAAATGGTCAACTTTATTGATTAAATTCATCACGTTCCCGCAGAGATTTCTGCTCAAAAGCAATAAGATATATTTTAGCACTTCTGTACTTAATGATAGAAAGATAAAATCAGAAATTGAGTGGAATGTTTCAGTTATATTTGGCCTAGAAACAGGGACAGGGTGTGCTATTCAGAATTAATTGGAAAACAACATTAGCCTCACTTTCAATGATGCAGTTATGACCTGGTTGATAGTCAGCGCCGCGCCACGGATTAGGTTTGCCGGTACCCCATTGAACCCTTTTAAACCCACATCAAACTTACTTTTGTAAATTTTGAACTGTGTCTAAGAAAGCTTTACATTTGTGTAGCAGAGCCTGTCGGTCGGAGGTACTCTTTAACATGTGAAGTAGTTGTATGGTGTGAGCCTTTAACTTCATTTGTCGGATCATGCAGATATTTTGGATGCTTAACCCAAGAAATAAACTGTCGGCCTTCGTCATCAGTTCAATCACCTGTAAGGATAGCAGAGAAAAAAGCTTTTAGCAGGCTTTCTCGCCTTGAGTCCAATATAAACAATGTAGGTAACAGTTTTTATTCACAGGTTGTAGGAGTTTCAAAACACACAAATATTTTTTTACTTGTTACATACTGCTTTATCAAGCTTATTATAAGTTGTATATTTTAAGGAATAGGCCCTAAACAGTTGATGCAAATTGTGCTACAAGTATTAAAATATAGATTCCCCACAGCAGATGGCAAAGAAAACAGCCATAAATGAACAGATAGGTTCCCAAGATGGTGGTAGACATACATGTAGTACTATCACTCTACGACAGAGTGGACTGAGGGATACAAAAGTAAATTTATTTCTAGTTCATATCATACCTTTTCCATAGAAGCAGCTGCAGTTCGACTGTGAAGGTTCTGGATGCAACTCGGAGCTGACCAGTTTGTTCCATGCAGAACCTAAAACAATAGATATGGACAGGAACTGGACAGGCTATGTTTATATAGCTGTCATTTTGTGACATTCAGGGCCGTATTCAAAAAGGGTGTTTACGACTTAGACGCGTGTAACTTCGTCAAATGCATGGTGGAAGTGTGTGCATTTAGCGAAGTTACACGCGTCTAAGTCTTAATCACGCGATGATCACCCTTTTTGAATACGACCCTCAAAGTTTAACTACCTTATAGCTATCGACTGTATAGTCCAAGTCAACCTAACTTCAACATGGGCAAAATGCCAGGCCTGTGCAACAGACACCTCAAGTGAACACAATGATTAAACCACAAACCACAGTATTTACCAGTTGACTGAGCACAACCTAACCTTGGATTTGCTATAGGCTTTTACCTAGTATCCTTTTTACCTGTACCTTTTTTACCTAGTACCTTTATTACCTATTACCTTTTTTACCTAGTACCTTTTTTACCTAGTACCTTTATTACCTAGTACCTTTTTTACCAGTACCTTTTTTACCGTACCTTTTTTACCTATACCTTTTTTACCTGTACCTTTTTTACCGTATACCATGGAAAGTACCCTAACATCATTAGGTAACTGCGACATGGATTATCTACAACTGACTTGTGTACGTTTTAAAGCTTGGCATTTTGCCCATGTTGAAGTTAGGTTGACTTAGACTTTACCACGATCCTCCACTAGGTAGGTTTATGAGGATCGATATAGCCTATTAGAACTTTGCTTTTTAATTGGCTGCTATTTAGACGAGGAAATACCACCATTGAAATTGACTTCATTCTCGCTCAAGGGGAAAGTAACAAAATGGCCGAAATGGGCTTACCAGTAAAGCTAGGCACACACTGCCCTTGTGCATTTTTTGACTGGCGTCACGAATCGCAGTGTCGTATGTGCCAGTGGTCCATGGCGCAGCCATAATTGCAGGAATCAAACTGATTTGATATTTGTTGGCGTCAGATTCGCCGGGCGCCTCCACCATAAGCAGGGTGCGGTGTTCACTGGTGCCTCCCGCTGTATCTTCGGGCAGTCGACCAATGAAATCCCTTCCCATGTGGCGTCACATGATTTCAAAATAACAATACGCGAGTGCAATATGATGTCTTTATCGGCTCTTTCTGGAGAGCTTCGGTAGTATCTTGCCCTGTCATTGGATATCCTTGCGAGTTCACCCGCACTACAAGACGCAACCATATTCAGGAGGGCATCGTTTTTAAACAGCGCCGGTGAAAAATCGCAAGCTGCAAGGGCAGTGTGCGCCTAGCTTTAGTGATAAAGGCCTATCTATGCCTATACCTATCTATTCGACTGTTCAACAATGATCAAGTCCTGTGGAGTGCCATGTTCTGTGATATAATCCATGTATCGCCTCATGTCCACCCTGAATTCCCGTGATGGCATGTACCCTGATGGACCTCAGGATCCTGAGCGTCCATCGGGGTATTTTTTAAATAGACTATACGGAACCTCATAAACCCACCGAGTGGAGGATCAAGGTACCAATCTACCTTAGCAATACAGAAGGAAATACTCAATCAGAAGTTGAGCATTTAATTGCAGAATTCAGAATTCAGGTACAGAAAACAGAGCGCCACTTCTTTCTTGATTTTGATATAAAAATACATCCAAATTGCACTAACCTTGAGTAATGATAGTTGACACTGTATGTACATACACTCACACTCTGCTGTCGCTGAGAGCTGTGGCTCTAGTTCAGATATCCGCCGCAGATCTCTGGAACATGTGCAAAATGAAATGGTCCATGGACCATGTGCTCACTGGGTTGGATGTAATAGTCTAATGATAGAGGGAGGTACATATCAGTTATGAGCAATCTGGGTCAAGTCATTCCCAAGTAAGACTTTGATGATTTTTGGGTTACGCCACCTGGCGGCCATATTGGATGTCCGATTGGGCTGGAACTTCACATGCACATAAAGGTCATCTGCAGGGGGCCACATAGCACATTGGAGCGCTTTAGGCCAAGTTGTTCCTGAGTTACAGCACTTTGATGATTTTCGGGTTACGCCACCTGGCGGCCATATTGGATGTCCGATCGGGCCGAAACTTCACATGGACATAAAGGTCATCTGCAGGGGGCCACATAGCACATTGGAGCACTTTGGGTTAAGGCGTTCCTGAGTTACAGCACTTTGATGATTTTTGGGTTACGCCACCTGGTGGCCATGTTTGAAGTTAAATTAGGCCAAAATTTGACATGCATGTAAAGATCAAGGTAAATATCAAATTTGAGCGCTCTGCGTCAAGCCGTTCCCGAGTAATAGCACTTACTTGATTTTCAGGTTACGCCACCTGGTGGCCATACTGGATGTCCAATCAGGCCGAAACTTGGTATTTTTTAAGGTACCCCTCCAATGCATGTTTATGCAAGATATGAAGTCGCTCGGTGAAATAATGACAAACTGTGGCACTTTTGTCGAACTTTGACCTCTGTGACCTTGAAAAGTAGGTCAAATCAAAAACCCGTAATATGTGTTATGTATCCTTATTAGCTACACCTCTGATAAAAATGTGGAGATGATCTAGTCATTAGTTCAGCAGTTATTGCACTTTTTGTGTTTTTGGTTTCCGCCACCTGGTGCCCAAACTGAGAGTCGAATGGAACCGAAACTTGGTGTCGTGGGTCATCTGACCTAGGGGTATATATGTACCAAGTTTCAGATCAATAGCTCCAGCGGTTACGAAACGTGCCCTGCTAACGGACGACGACGGACGACGACGACGGACACATCACCATTGTAATAGCTCACCCCAGTGAGCTAAAAACATCAGCAAGATTAATCTAATCCACACAAACTGATTGTGCTTTTCACCAAGGTATCCACAACAACTGATGCCTTATAAGTATCAATACAAAAATTTCATATTCACAGAGTATCTCCAGGTGCAAAGGTTGTATATTCAGTCTCTGTAGGACATGTGAACGTAAAATCCTTATTCAATAAGTCTCTACAGGACTTGTGAATGCAGAGACTCCTTATTCAAAAGTTTGTATAGGACTTGTGAATGCAGAGACTCCTTATTCAAAAAGCCTCTATAGGACTTGAGAATTCAGACTCCTTGTTATTCACAAAGTCTCTGTCGGACTTGTGAATGCAGAGACTCCTTATTCACCAAGTCTCTGTAGGACTTGTGAATGCAGAGAATCTCTATTCACCAAGTCTCTGTAGAACTTGTAAATGCAGAGACTCCTTATTCACCAAGTCTCTGTAGGACTTGTGAATGCAGGACTCCTGATTCACAGTCTCTGTAGGACTTGTGAATGCAGCATCTTCACTGAGTTCAGGTAAAGACTCGGCTTCTCCTCCCTTGACCTTCACGCAAGCAAACCACATTCCGTGTTCAACGGATTTCCCCAGTCCCAAAAATAGCAACCAATCACGGCAAAGCCTGCACCGATCCACGTGCATGACGTGTTCCCGGTAATGACGTTGACCAATCAAAATTTGATGAAATGACATCATTGATATTTTTTCTTCCGTGAACGACAAAGAAACAACTTCTGATTGGGTGCACGAGAAAATCCCAACGCGTTGAACACGGAATCTGGCTGCTTGCTGCAGAGTGTAAGAAGAAGTTAGCCGATTTCTACACGATGCGTTATGCAGAATGGAATGCAAAGACTCCTTATTCCTTATTAAAACTCCCACAACCCATGTATAAAAAGCGTTACACCATTATTCAGGGTTCCCACTCTTCCTGAGCAAATGATTTCAAGACCTTTTTAAGACCTTTTCAAGACCCATTTTCATAGAAATTAAAAGCCTTTTCACAAGGAATTTGCGGCCTGGGGTGTCTTAAANACTTGCAGAGCTTACCCAGTGACTGCCTGGAGCAGCTCTTGTGCTGATTCAGGATCCATGCTCTCCACCTCCTCCAGTCGGCCGAGCGTCTGCTTCAGGAAGTCATCAGGATCCAAGGATCCTTCCGGCTTCTCTGTTACAGGGATAACACATCCGGGAATCTGAAACACAAAATCAAGTCTATAGCCGTGTTTACACTGCTAAAAGTTTTGGTTCAGCTGAAGTGACCCATGCTCAGACCGGTCCAGGTCCACTTGATTTGTACCATTTAAGGGCGGGGCACACTGGCGACTAAAATAGGGGCGACTACCGATGCGACTACTACGTCGCCTGCGATAATTACCTTTGAGGCTGATCAGTGATGTCATCCATGACATCACTCAGGGCTCTCAATGACCCGAGGTCTCGGATCAAATACGCACAATGTGTGTACCGTAGTCTGAAGCACAGTAAAAACCAGCAGGAGTCAGTGTGACGCACGAAGATTCACCCAATGTTGTGAACTGACCATGGTTGACCACTGACTTCTGAGGGCTGACCCCAGAAAAAAAATACACAGAAGTCTCTGACCCTTCTACTGAAAACTCCAGTGAGAGCCCTGTCACTGATCTTCCAAGGAAGCATTTGTCGCAAAGGAGTCAACAAAAACTAAAAAAACTAAAAGTATGTTCAGTCGCTGCTGTGGTCGCAAGGCCGGTCGCCTAGAAAATCGTTCGAAAAATCGCAAGTGTGCGCCGTGCTTTAGACATTACGGATTAAAATCCGACCCAACAACAATGAGTCACTGCGCAAAGTACCTGAAATGTCACTCTCCATTACATGTAAGTGGAGGAAAGAAACTCATGCGGAATGCATGCCCAGTTATCCCGCAAGTGATGCATGGAGGTCAAGGACAAACTGCGCACATGCTCGATACCGTCCCAGGTAAGTGCACTCAGTTCAGTTCGCCGTGCGTCAGGTTTACCCAGTCACATTTGGATGGGTTATCATACTCTGTCTGGACCGAGACCACCTCGTTCTGCGGGTCTATATATGGTTCACTTGTGGTCCGGACCGGATACACTTGGAAGGTTTACACATTGCCACTTTTTTTGCCGTACCGGTACTTTACTCGGTCTGGTCAGAGTTCACTTGATTTTTGGCAGTGTAAACGTGGTGTAATAAAGCTAAATAAAGTGATGTATGATATATTTAGTATTCCCAGCAAAAAAATCACTGATATAGAGGCCTTGCAATGACGTCATCCTGGCAGCCGTGCTGGAAGGCACAGGGTGCAGAGGTATGAGCCAATCGTGACGTGAAGTGCGCCACGCCATTTGACGTAACGTCATTGGGACATGCACGGCTCATTTCCCTGTGACTCTGACGCATTTGCCCCCCAACATGGCGGCTTGTGACGTCATTTGCAAGGCCTCTGTTGTCCAGAATAAACATGAAACCTACTGTCAGTTTTCTTGCAAGGAGGTCGGATACATACCTTGAGGTGAGGTACGTAGTCTGGCTGACTGTCCCTCAGGTAAGCATAATGCCTGAAAGTATGGTCTGGGAATAACGTCAGCATTGTTGGGCAGTTCTGTGCAGCATTGAAAACAAGAATAAGGACCGAGATGTAGGCGGGATCGTCCACGTCGGGCTCGGGGACAGCGAAGTAAGCGTGGGTGCTGAGTAAGTCAGGGACCAGTGGAAGGGCCAAATCTGGGTGCCGTCTGCCGAGCTCCCTCATACACCTGAAAAATACATCATTTCATTCATGTTTCTAAGGAAACATACGTCAATCGTCACGAGGATGGCATGTCAACACAGGCAGTGAAGACTTAGAATTCAGGGATGGGGTAGAGTTTCCAACCTTTGCGTCACATCCCTGTGACTTTTCAAGCTGTGTGGAGTTGTCTAGGTTTGTTAGTAAATGGTCTGACTCCAGGCCCCATATTCATAAATGAACCGTAGCAGATCAATGCACAGGCAATCTGACAGCCCTTGTTGATCATTCAGCAAGGACTTCCGACGGGTTTTCCTAGACCACCACACATACAGCACTGGATGTATTGAAATTGATCGTGCCTCATTCCCATGTCACTGTGGGCTACCCGTCGAGGGTTATTAGAATTACCCTCGACGTATGGCCGCAATTTTCCCAATCGATTCGTGAGGATTTTTGCTCACTGTGACCAGTAGAGTGTAATTCACAGCTTCATTTTCAGCAGGTACGTAGAGAAAATTGTCACACACACGTCTCGTCGTCTGTACTTGTCTTTTCTCTGCAAATTGCCTATGAGCCGCGTAATTTGCCTTTGAAAACATCGATGAAGTCGAGGATTTTTCACACGGTCGAATCACCCTCTTTGCAGAAAATGTGGCGGGTGAAAAACCCTCGACTTCATCGATGTTTTCAAGGGCAAATTACGCGGCTCATAGGCAATTTGCAGAGAAAAGACAAGTACAGACGTGTGTGTGACAATTTTCTCTACATACCTGCTGAAAATGAAGCCGTGAATTACACTCTACTGGTCACAGTGAGCAAAAATCATCCACGTCACTCTTGGGGACAAGTAGGTTAAATTCTCTGCCCCAAACAAAATGCTTTCATTGATTACTGGTGATTGTGCATGTCAACTATGTCACTATAATCATAAAAGAACAACCTACTTCCATATTGAGAGGCGGTCGTGAGGGTATCTCTTCATGTTCTCCAGTAGCGACATTACACACGCATTCAGACAAGCTTTAGTCTCCAATGTGGCAAAACAGAACATCTCTCGCAGGGCGTCCCGGATCTCAAATGAAGAATCCTGCAAGAGAAAACGTAAAGATCACGATCAGCAAACGTGTGGCGGTCTAGGAAAACCTGTCGGATGTCACTGAATGATCAACATGGGCTGTCAGATTGCCTGTGCATTGATCTGCTACTGTTTACCTGCTATGTAGTGCATTTCAGCTATTGAAATGTGCGGGTTCACCAAGGCCATTAACACCTTCCTAAAACGCGACATGCGACAGGTTTTCCTAGACCGCCTCACACAGAGACTCCGAACCCAATAAGGATGTAACACTTTTTATTCATGGCTTGTAGGAGTTTCAAAACACAAAAATACTGTTTTTTTCCTTCATCAAGCTTATTAAAAGTTGTTTATGTAAAGTAATAAGCCCTAATTAATCGAATGTTGTTTATCAAACACTTTCTTTGATCAAAAGTGTTATGGTAAATCTTTATAGAACATCGAGGTTTTTAGAGGGAAGTTTTAAATTGCAGTTCTTTAACATGTTTAAGGTGAGACAGCCTTTTTAATGTTCTGCCTGGTATTCATCATGAGATATGACCCAAAGCACATTTTTTAAGATGGCCGACTGTCGGCCATATTTGAAGTCTGATATGGCTGAAATTTGCCGTATTTATAGGGCAAGTCCACGGTCTCAGACGTGACATTTTTTCACGTATCCATTGCTGTTTCTGCAAATTTTGGAACCACAGAAAGATGTAATACCCTGCATCATGTCAGGCTCTTGTCCTTCTATGCCCCTGCCTTGGTATGAATTAAGTTCATTGTGATTCATAATTAGTGAACAGTTTGCCTGTTAGTTGTGACTGTGTCACGGACGTGACATCACACATGTCACGTCTGTGAAACAAATAATTAGCAAACAGTGCACTAATTATGAATCACAACAAACTAAATTAGGGGCATAGAAGGACACGAGCCTGACATGATGCAGGGTACTAAATGTGACCCGATCTAGCAAAAGTCAGTGCAAGTCGCAAACGAGGAAAAGGTTAATGACCTTGCAACACAATAGCTGAAATGTAGTGGACAGCAGTGACAATACTTGAGTAAACTGATGACCAGTGATGATCACGTGCGACATGTGCCTACTTTTGGCAGATCTGGTCACAAATGGTCCTTTGGTGCCATGAGTTGCAGAGACCGCACTGAACAAGTAAAAAAATATCACAAAATTTGACCCTGGACTTGCCCTATAGAGGAAACCTGGGTCCTTAACCACTCCAGCTGACCTACCTTGAGAACACTTGACATGATCTCTAACTGATCCTCCCTGATTGTCAAATGACGACTGATCTTTTTCAAACTACTAATGGCATTCAAACGTACAGAGTCGATTTCGTCGTTGAACATATCTACAAGGTAGTCCTGGGAGAGGACCGCAAAACTACCCGACTGGTACGCCAACTCACACAAGGAATCAATGGCGGCATTACGCACCTCTGGAAAAAAGAAGTTAATATCACATATATACACGGTGAAAAGAAAACGTAGAGGCATACTGCCTTCAGCCTCGGTCCCACGTGCATCCCACTGGTTTGAATAGATAGATAATCTTTCTGGGAGAAAAATAACACCAAGATACCTCGATTTGGTCCAGTAGTTTTAGCTCCAGCCCTCAGCCCTCCAAATTCAAAATGGTGGTTGTGGCAGCCATATTGGATATTGGAGCGCATCCAGAATCGATAGGTTTGTGAATTTGAATGTAGGCCTAGGAAAAAATCCACTTTTTGGTAAAGTAGGAAAAAATCCCCATTGGAAAGAATCCCTTTTTGGTAAAGTAGTAGGAAAAAATCCCCCAGGAAATACATGTAATCTCCCATACTTCACTGGTAGTGAAGTATAATTCTTCATTATTTTGTTTTTCAGCATACAGAGGATTTTTTTCTAATTTCGAAAGCCCAGAAGACTCATTGTGTGATGCTAACGAGATGTACAGATTACTTCAAACTTCACCGAAATTTATTTTTGAATTCAGTTAAAGCATGGAATGCAAATTGTGGATGGACAGACGAACAGATAGATGGACACCATGCCTGATGACAATACTCCACAGCCCCAGTTGGGCTGAGGGCTAAAAAAATCAAAACATCTTGTGCTCACCCATGAATTCATCCTCTAGGCCATGAATGAGAGCTCCACAAGCACCAGTCGAGATGAGACTGATACTGTCTTTATCAACCTCTTCTCTTGGGGCATCATCAGCCCATTTCTGACCTGTCGCCCATTCCCCTTTAGCATAATGATCCTTCTGGCGTTCATGGGCGCCGGCCTTACGCTGAAATTAAATCATTTCGAAATAAACTAGATGACGACAAAAGAAAAGGAGGCACCCTGATGACAGCCGAGTGGTTTTCATGTCCACTCAGCAAGCGGCAGGTCCCGGGTTCGAATCCAGTCCGGGCCATATGGGATTTCATTCCCGGCTCTTCACGTCCGTCGCATGGGACAGTAAGCCGTGGTGCCTTGTACCTTGTTTCTTTGCGAGGTCAAGTAAAAGACCCCATCCAAGTGAGGAACATGAGTAGCTTGAGATGGCCTCTTCCGCACTTACCAGGGCCAATAATGCTATGGCTTTAGTCCCGACAGAAAAATAAAATAAAATACAACACAATACTCAGGTACACAAGAGAAAGCCCTCTACCAAGACAACTTGGGGATGCTGTTCTAAATTGAGGGATGTGTCCTAACATACATACAGGACAGGTCAAAGTTGTTAGAACACCTGGAAGATTCTGTGTTTCTGGCTTCTTGTGATCAAATAGGTGGTAATACATTGAAGATGTGTACAGCTAGTGGAGCACTAAATTTGAGACGTTTTTAAGACCAAGTATCGGCAAGATTTAAGACCTATTTTCTTCTAAATGAACCCCCGAACACATCCTTGACGTAAGGATTTTCGCCAAGAAAAAATGATAGAGGATCAATGTGGCGAAGAAGACGGATACCTGGGTGGGGGTCTCCCCCAGAAAAATGCTGATTTTAGAAGCCCAGAGATGCGATTTCCTGGCATTTGCCACCAAATGTTTTTTACAACTGCCTTGATATGAAATTTAAGACCTTTTTAAGACCTTCCCACAGAAATTATTAAATTTAAAACTTTTTAAGGCCTTGAAAATGAAAGTGCAAAATTTAAGACTTCTTAAGACCTTGTACACACCCTGTGTACATTGGTGAATAACTGTATTCTTACAGAGTGTAAAGTGATGAGTCAAAGTATGAACTGTTGGAACAAAACAGAGGGTGTTTGTGAGGAGATGCTAGTGAAAGGCTTTGTGTTGAATGTCTATGTCCTATGGTCAAGATGGAGGTGGGAACATGATGGTTTCGGGTACTCAGTCTTTCCAGTGCTGGGAAGCCACGGTGGTGTAGTGGTTTGGCCCTCCGACGAGCAGAAGGAGGGTCCCGGGTTCGAATCCCACTGGGCATGAGACTTGGGCAAGTCTCTGCCTCACTGGCCTCTCTCCACCCAGGTGTATAAATGGGTACCGGTCGGAAATGCTCAGATTGTAGCAAAGGTTTCAGGATAGACCGGTGTTAAAGTGTACAGTCGGATGAGAACCTCTACCGTAGTTGATATCAGACTATAAACCCAAACTTTAACATGAACTGTAGAACAAGACGGTGTACAATAACGTAATAACGTACTAAATCTTCTGGGGTCAGTGTTCACTTATCAAGATACCAAAATGACCAGTATGACAGCCCAAGGGCTTTCAAACAGTTTGAAAATAACCTACCACCTTATTTTAGAACCAGAGGTTCTTGAAATAAATAACCATACATTGTTTGTTTATTACTGCATTTGTTCATTCTGACCAGGTGTTCTAATAATTTTGACAAGTACCGGGTACTGTATAGAGGCATTGCATATAACGTCACAAGCCGCCATGCTGGAGTACACATGCTGCAGAGGCACAGCCATGCATGCCCCAATGACGTTACGTCAAACAATGGCGTGGTGCACTTCACGCAAGTCCCGTCACGGTCAGCTCACACCTCTGCGCCCTGTGTCCTCCAGAATATATTAAAAATATTATTTCAGGAGTGCAAGCGCCCACTTACGGCATTATAGCTACTCATCAAACAATATTGGGCGATATTAACGATATGTAGGAGGAAACTGAAGCCCCCGGAGAAAAACTACGATGTCGAGGAGAGATTGCCCTCTCTACCACATAAAGCCACTTGCACGACCAGGGATCGAACCCGCACCTCAGTGGTGGCAGGCGCCGATGTTTCCACTGCGCCACCGCGACACGTCCTCCAGAATGGCCGCCAGGATGACATCACTGCAAAACCTCTATAAGTGACCAATTTGGGCGTAATCTTGGTGTGTTCTTGTCAGAGGGTGTTTCCACATCTGAGTTGGTTTAGCTCTCACTTACCCTCATGTTGGACATAAGTTTCTTATCAAGCGTTTGATCGAGAAAGCGCTGACTGACAGAATGTAAAGATCCCAATAACCGTGCAGCCTCGGCCCTCACTGCCATCGAGATATCATTCACCATGTTACACAGTTTGGCAAAGGCATCATCCACAAGACGAAGGGGTTCATCCGATGATGGCACAGAAACGGGGCTGAAAAAAATGGATAAATCGTAAACCCCCTTTCGTTTTATACTAGCCCGGTTAAAGTGTGCCGAGCTCAAACCGGACCAAGCCAGCTTTGAATTCAAGCGGGATAGGCCCATTTACAGTACATGCACAAGATTCAACCGAGACAAATCCGGGCCAAGCCCACCCAGTCACTTGTAAAAACGCACCGGTTGCTATGGAGGTTTCGTGGCAATGATGTACATGTAAAGGCCAAGGTCGAGTAGTTGACACATGCACACTGCATGCAGGTAGGCCTACATAATGTAAGCGGGCTAGATTAGCTCTACCTGTTTAGACTGGCAGAATTTCAACTGAACCGTTCTAGACCCAGACTGAGCCTACTCGACGCATTTACACTGGGCTTGCAAATTGGTACCGAACTGTGCTCGGACCTGACTGAGCACAGTAAAAATTTCATAGTGTAAAAGGAGCTATAGATTCTACTCTTACACCTACATCATGTACATGTGGACAGAATGCACGCTGCAGCAGGCGCGGATCCAGGATTTTTGGCAGAGGGGGTTAGGGCCGGCGAAGGAGGTCGTTGCAGGCGGGCGACGAACATGTTAAAAAGTTAAAGTATCCATGCATGCGCCAACGGGGCCTGGGGGGCCTCCCCAGAAAATTTTGACTATCTGGAAGGCAGTAGACCCGATTTCCTGGCATCTCAGTATCAAAACAAGAAACTTTATTTTTGCATTTTTTGCTTATTGCCACAAATTATTGAGAAAAAAAAAATTGGTGAAGAGCAGGGGGTCACGACCCCAAAACCTCCCCTCTGGATCCGCGCCTGTGTAGACAAATCCAATGTTTGCATTCCTTGTGTACATCCATGTTTCTAACACATCAAGATTCGTCTTCAAAAGTTCTCCAGTGGGTTGAAATATATACCGTATTTTTCGGACTATAAGGCGCAGCCTTTTTCCTTGAAGAAGGGTCTAAAATTGGGGGTGCGCCTTAATATAGGGTGGTGCGCCTTATCTGCGGATCCAGTCTGACAATTTGATCAGAAGTGTCAAGACACTGACGAACCCAAGCATTCAAGCATGCATGGATGCATGCAAGCCAAAGTCATTGTCACAGTGCTGGTTGACAGATGATGCAGTGAACTGTGAACTGATGAAGTTTCAGTTAGGCCTAATTTGTCACAACAAGCTAAGAAATCATACAACCAGATCCATCAGTACCAACAGCAGAATTGCATATGTCAATGGGTTCAAACAAGGCAATCAGACCCTGTAATTGTCTTGACTGTTGTTGGGTCAATGCACACTGAGCAGCCATGAATTGTATGTGTATAATATGCACTGACGCATTCACTGACAGGACTGCGCCTTATAGGGAGGTGCGCCTTATATATGGATTTCATCAGAGATTTTGGGTGAAATTGGGGGTGCGCCTTATAGTCAGGTGCGCCCTATGGTCAGGAAAATACGGTACAGACGTGGCGACAATGCTGCGACGTCAAATGGAGTGCATCCAAAAAACAGTCTGAATCAACCAAAAACGGCTACGGGAAACTGGGATTCAGGCTGTTTGTTTGTTGTGCAGGCGAGAGCATTGGATCCATATTTCGTATCCATCACCACCACTTTGCACTTCCTCTTACTTCTGTCAAGTCCAGAGAAAGCAGGCCTCTGACCCTTGGTTCAGCAATCTACACTGGAACTATGACGCTAATTTCAAACTGCCACTATATCGGCGATACAGCTGCAAGGATTAAACCAGTTTACAAAATAATGCTTACCTTTCAGGATAAAGATGACTGAGGACCCAAATAAGTTTGATCGCCGCCAACCTGACTTCTTCATGATCATCGTCAAGGGCAAGAGACGCCAAGGAATACGTACTCAGGTCCAGTTTTATGCCACGTTGATGCCAACTCGACTGCACGTGAAATCAGAAAAAGGAATTATTACTCATCTCAGCCTGGACCATGTATTTGTATTTGATTTTTCCGCCAGGGCCGACGCTATGTAGCATTAGGGATCGTCTCCAAAATACAAACGTGTGGAATTCGTTTAAACGAATTTAAAACGACTTTTCATAAACGAAATCGAAACGAACAAATTCGTTTGAGAACTGCTTGAAAAACGTTTGACATGGCCCGCATTTTCGTTGCAATTTCGAAAGAAATATTCATTTGATTTCTTCAGAGAAACGTTTTAGAATTTTGTCGAGCGAGACAAACGTTCCAATGCATTTCAAACGAACAACGTTTTCTTCCAAGCACAAGAAACGTTTGCATTTCGTTTGACATGAAAACATTTTGCATTCTGATCGGTGCTAAAAACGTTTGAATTTCATTCGGTGCATGAAACGTTTCATTTTCATTGGGAACAAAAACGTTTGCACTTCGTTGCGGAATTCGTTTGGTACTTTCCGTTTGGTTTTCGTTTGGGGAGAATTTGTTTCAAAACCGTTTGGAAAATCGTTG
The DNA here is from genome assembly GCA_002633025.1 of Notospermus geniculatus. Classification (NCBI taxonomy): domain Eukaryota; kingdom Metazoa; phylum Nemertea; class Pilidiophora; order Heteronemertea; family Lineidae; genus Notospermus; species Notospermus geniculatus. Next base: position 299,398 of record NMRB01000614.1, read on the forward strand.
GAAAATCACTTCAGTTTCGTTGGAGTATAAAAATTTCAAACGATTTTCAAACGATATTGACATACGTTTGAAACGTGTTCGAAACGAAAACAATTTGGAGACGATCCCTTATTTGAAGAGCCTGATAGCCTAGTGGTTATCACGTCCGCTTAGCAAGCGGCAGGTCCCAGGTTTGAATCCAGCCCGGGCCATATGGGATTTAATTCCTGGCTCTTCAGTCCGTCGCATGGGACAGTAAGCCGTGGTGCCTTGTACCTTGTGTCTTTGCAAGGTCAAGTAAAATACCCCATCCAAGTGAGGAACATGAGTAGCTTGTGATGGCCTCCTCCATACTTACCAGGGCCAATAATGCTATAGCGTTGGCCCTGACGGAAAAATGAATACAAAATGCATTATTGGCCCATCACAAGCTACTCATGTTCCTCACTTGGATGGGGTCTTTTACTTGGCCTTGCAGACACAAGGTACAAGGCACCACGGCTTACTGTCCCATGCGACGGACGTGAAGAGCCGGGATGAAATCCCATAAGGCCCAGGCTGGATTCGAACCTGGGACATGTCGCTTGCTAAGCGGACATGATAACCACTCGGCTATCAGGGCTCATGGACCATGTACCTGGTGATCAAGAGTCAGTAAGGACCACAAGCTCAAATAACCATTTTCAATTGCTGGAATCTTTCACTGTAAAAAGACACTATCACCAATAGATGGTGCCACTGTAACTAAGGATTTTTGTAAAACACTTTCTGATTGGCCGATTCCGAGCCGGTAACTAGGGAAAGATGAGTGCGTCTCATAGGCAAGCATTCCGGTACTGTGAGAAGAAGACAGTAATTTTAGCTGCTATCATGTAAAACTCGGGTCAAAAGGATAATTGAAGCAAGGACGGCAAAGTTCTCTTACTCCTTGGTGCCTTTTCAGAAACAGTACTTAGTACAGGATTTTGCCGCTTAAAAGCGGCAAATCCACTGTCGCAATTTTGGCTTGAGACGGGGTTGCGATCCCATGCAATCACCTTATATGGCAATCGGAAGTCCTTATAAGGTGATCACAACCCCGTCTCAAGCCAAAATCGTGACAGCAGATTCGCCGCTTTAGCACTACTACTAGATGCCGTTGGTGAAAACATCACTGCCATCGCAGGGCCGTATTTAGCTTTTTGGTCCGGGGGGGGGGGGGGGGG
>NMRB01000615.1:0-34641 GCA_002633025.1 Notospermus geniculatus
TTCTGGGCCGGTGATTCAAAATGATATCTATCACCACCAAAGTAAAAAGTGCCATTATCAGGGCTGTAACTACCAGTTCCCCCTTTCCCTATGCTAGTTACTAGCATAGGGAAAGGGGCACAAATGTTAGTACATGTATATGTATGTCACTCAAGACATGGCTTCATGCAGATTTTGCTGCAAAATAGCAAAAAAAGGTTGCAAAATGGCAGAAAGTTGTAACTCGGCACTGTGTTAGTTCGTTTTCAACAACTAGGCCCACGTTAAAGGTTCAAGAAGCCAGAATTAATAGATGTATGAAATGTTATGTCTGCATTTATACAACATCAATAAACATCTTTTAAATCAATCCTGCGTACATGTATAGTTTATTTTCCTTTGACTAAAGTTGAAAGCTGAAAATTTTACTGAGGTTATTTTTATTACTTAGATCCATAAGAGCACCATGCATGACAAAGATGATTTGGAATAATCATATTATGTACATGTAACAAATTCTTAAATATTAAATATTACACATTTTCCCACGTTTCAGGATTGAACACTATAGCACCAGGAATTCTCTTGCTTGGAACTACTGTTCATTCCAGTTCCGAGTGGCTCCACAACGGCTGGGCCGATTTTGATGAAACATACGTCAATCGACTTGTCTTTCTTGGCGGTACAGCCATCATCACTGTCATTTTCCCGAAAAATCACAGTTCGTGTGTACGGCCGAAATGGCGGCCATTTTCAAATGACGCAATGCATCGCGCACGTGTAAACTGCACTGAACAGCATAGCGAAATGAAATGGGTTTTGAGAAAGGGATCCGTTATGCAGGCCTTGCGCGAAAAATGAAGATAGCAGAAAGATACCGGCAAGAAAGACAAGTTAATTGATGTATGGTATGTTGAATTTGACCCAGCCGTTGCAGAGATATCGGCTGAAAACCGCGCCACTGGGATTTGGAATGAACTGTAGATGTAAAATGCAATAGGACCTCTCTGGTCAGAACATCTTTCGGACTGACCAATGTCCTTATTGAGAGGTGACTCCCTTGAAGGTGTCAAAATCAATAGAAATGATGACTTGGTTCAGAGCAGTTTGCTACCAAAAATACTGGTATCAAGAATATATAAGTACTTATATAAGTACTAATTACTTATATAAGTACTAATATGCTGTATATAACAGTAGCACCATCATAGTGTTGCCATGGTAATGAAGACCCAACAATACTGACTATCATTCAATCGTCAAATAGTTTCTTGTGAGATTTCTTTGATTTTGATTTTGAAGTCCCGTCGTTTGGTCTAACTGATGACCTCCTCCGTGAATTGGTTATACTTTGATTCGCAGAACTTGAAGCCCTTCTTTGAGCCTGCAAATAAAATCAAAAAGTCAATACGTTAAAACATATGTTGCGACGTCATCGTCTCGTTTTACTTTGATGCCACTTTCGACATCACAACGTCAAAAGTGTGTCTGGCCTGGTGGATGGGTGTTTGACACGCTTAAAGGAGCATGGTATTGGATCTCAAATGCGTTATTTGACTGCCGACGTAGAGGGAGCCACGTAGTGGCAGTAAGACGAACTACAAAAATGCATTACAAAAATGTACGTAGTAAATCGGGTCAACTCGCCAATACGTCGTTGGTCCCTGGGTTGGAGAGTGGCACGGTGGCGCCGGCTGTCGAGAAAAAGTGGCAATACCGTGCTCCTTTAACTATCAATACTAACAGGGTCTGTGCAGGCGTGGATCCAGGGGGCCACACCCGGCACATGACCCCCTTTCAGCCAACAAATCTGTAAAATTGACCGTGAAATTCGGAAATTTGGAGCAAATCATTGAAATTCACCGCAGATTTCAATGTTTCTAGCACAGTGCGCCCCCTCTTTTCCGAAATAGTGGATCTGCCCCTGCAGTGCATACTTTGGTCCCCGGCCACGACATAAGAAAAATTGTGGTTGGGTCTGTAGGTTGAGATAAAAGCCGTGGTCCCTTGTACCTCAATGTCAATTCCAGGGCAAGTAAAGGACCTCATGCAGGTGGACGCTCATCCTGAGGAAATCAGGTCTTTTTAGGGCACTCTCCCTACGTCACGGCCCACAAAGATGTGGACGCGAGTTTAGAAGCAATGCTAAAAAGACCCGATTACTTCAGGATGGTGACGCTAGACTGCCATGACTCGATCCCTCCGGGAACAATCCAACAGGGTTATGACGCCGTGTAAAGTTAAGTAAAAATATTTCCATGCTACAGTGGTTAAAATATCTCATTTTGAATTTCTAGCATTACACTGAGATTTTCTACTCCACCGATATCATTTAATTTCCATTCAACCTCGTCCCCAACTTACCTTCTTTTCCGCTAATGCAGCCCCCTCGCTGGTGGATTTTCCATATATTCTTTCAGCCTCCCGTCGGTCATCTTTGGTGACTTGTTGGTCATCTAATGCCGTCAATTTTGAAAACTGACTGATCACGTATTGTCTGAAAAAATAAGGCACATACATCATCATCAGACAGGCAGGCCTCCACTGAGGCAACAGCCAGGCCTCCACTGAGGCAACAGACAGGCCTCCACTGAGGCAAGAGAAAGGCCTCCACCGAGGTAACAGACAGCCTTCGCCAAGGCATCAGACTGGCCTCCACTGAGGCAACAGACAGGCCTCCACTGAGGCAACAGACTGGCCTCCACTGAGGCAACAGACAGGCCTCCACCGAGGCATCAGACTGGCCTCCACTGAGGCAACAGACAGGCCTCCACCGAGGCATCAGACTGGCCTCCACTGGAGCAACAGACAGGCCTCCACTGAGGCAACAAGCCTGTGCCAAGGCAACAGACAGTAGGCCTCCACCAAGGCAACAGCAGGCCTCCACCGAGGCAACAGACAGTCCACCACTGAGGTATCACTTGGGACAACATGCGCCCCACTGGGCTGAAATTCACCTGTAATCCGTGTACTGTATGAGAGTGCCACCATTGAAATAACTTGGAGCAGCCGGGTTGTTCATCAGACTTAGATACCGCAGGTTTGGAAAGCATGTGGAAAATGTTTTGATGATCACACCTGCAAAAAAAATTTTTGAAAGGTACAAGGTAATTCACCAATGTTTCAACAGAATCGATGAGCATTTTTCCCAGTCAATTTGGTACTCCAGATACTTTGTATTTGTATTTGTATTGGATTTTTCCATCAGGGCCAAAGCCAAGGCATTATGGGCCCTGATGAGTACGGAAGAGGCCATCTCAAGCGACTCATATTCCTCACTTGGATGGGGTCTTTAACTTGCCCATGAAAGGCACAAGGTACAAGGCGGCGGTGACCACGGTTTACTGTGTCCCATGCAGCGGACATAAAGAGCCAAGAACGATTAATCTCATTTAGCCTGGTATTCAAGTCCGAGAGCTGCTGCTTGCTAAGCAGATGGATAACCACGGGGCTATCAGGCACCTACCAAGATTTGTTATATCGTTGTGGTTCACCCACAAAGTATGAAGATTCGCAATTGTTGGGAACTTGACATGTGACTCAATATGATTGTGATCAAGGATTAGTGTTGTCAGACGTGGGAATTCCATGAGGAATCTGAAGTCTGTATGGAGAGTTAAGGAGATACCAAAGCCTTAGTAACATAAGGACACAATAACGATAGGCATAGTCTGACAATGAGAAACACGCACACTAACGTCACGACGTGGCGCTGCGAGCGGTTCTACCGGAGTCTCTTTTTTCTAACGTTATTTCCATTTATTTCTGGCGTGAAAATAAACCATTTGTGTTGGTCGCCCGACAGTAAAACTTACATCATCGTGTAGCAGATGAAGTTTTAATCTCATTCCTTTTTGTCTTAAAATGAAGAGATACGATGGCGATAAAAGCAACGTCTTTTGCATCATTTTTTCTGTAGAAAAATGTAGATACTTCCAAAATCTTGCAAATTTTCCACCCCAAACAGGGTCTTCCTCAGGCACTTTTCAGTAAGAAACTCTAGAAGTCTTTTCTGGAGTTTCTTACTGAAAAGTGCCTGAGGAAGACCCCGGTTGGGGTCGAACCTTTGGAAGTTGACTTCCTGTATATCATCATTTTGTGTCAATTTTTGGCCTTTTCTCTTCCTTTGGATAGAAAAATGTACAGGGAATTTTTTCATGACGCAACGTTACATTGTAACACCTAAACTGACGTCAATGATGTCGTTTCGGTACAACCGCTCGTAGTGCTGACTTGTCAGGATAAACTGCAGGGCGGGTTTCCTATTCTGCAGCGACATAAGGCTTTACCGTGATAACCCCGTAAATCTTCTGAGGAAATGAACAAATTTATTTGATAGCTGATGGCGTACATATTTTACCACCATGTATGGAAAATTGGGAAAAACATTTGTGTTTGAACAAAAATTGAACTTAATTTCAACTGCAAAGGATATGAGATGTTGTTATGGGATAGATCCAGTTCTTCCAGCGTAGGTCCATGCCTCTTCACAATATCCTCCTCGATTTCTGTCAGGTTCAGGAAGGCCAATGACAATCTTTTCTTCAACGTGTTTTCTGCAGTCATATTTCATGTTATGATGTATCCTGGTCCTGAAATTAATTATTGGCCGAAATGGGGCGTGTGTCGGGTGGGCCCCCCTTGGAACCGCACCTGCCGGGTAGTTCACAGGCTAGCAATAAGCATAGATGCCTGGAGGCCTGTCATAAAAACGATTATAAACACACAGGACGAGTAACTCGCTAGGGCGTGGGGGTCAAGGCCGAGCGATGCCCTATAGGCCTTATCGCACCTAGCACATGGCTAATCAGCATAAAATCAGCGAAGCGGAACGGGCCCAACCATCAGCGCCCCCGCAGTACATTCACAATGCATCGCCCTGTGCATGGCCTGCATTTTTTGTAAACAATGGCCAATAAAAGCAACTTCCAAAAGCCGGATGTGCCAAAACTAACTAGCTACGTGGGAGGCGTTATGAAGTGATTCAAATCAGTCAAATATTGACTACCGATCGTTCTCGCGATCGCAAAAAATCGATGGTTAATTCCAAAAGATTACATTCCAAGAGCACATGTCATGATGTTATCATCATGGTGGCCCTCACGTGTCAGTTATTGACCAATCAGCGTGGGGTTGCACGATAATATGATAATGTTTTGGCGTTGTTTACATGGACTAATCATCGATTTTTGGCGATCGCGAAGACGATCAGTGGTCAATAATTGATCCACTTGAATCACTTTATACCGCCGCCCACATAGCTAGTTAGTTTAGGCACATCAGGCTTTTGGAAGTGACTTTTATTGGCCAATGTTGACAAAAAATGCACGCCATGCATAGGGCGATGCATTGTGAATGTACTGCGGGGGCGCTGATGGTTGGGCCTTTTCCGCTTCGCTGATTTATGCTGATTGGCCATGTGCTAGGTGCGATAAGGCCTATAGGCCCTAGCCTAGGCCTAAGGTTTACTCGTCCTGTGTGTTTATAAAAAAAATCCTTTTTGTGACAGGCCTCCACGCACCTGTGCATGTATGTAGGCTATGTTGTTCTTTTAAATTTTTGCCTGGTTAGGCCTAGGCCTGGTGGCATTCCCATTAGTGGTGTAGGTCTAGGCCTAGGCCTAATTAAATTAAATTGTGCAAAAGTGAAAAAACAAAATGACAAATCTTGGCTTTCTGACCCCTTTTTTATTGATCAACATTTCAAAAAATGTTTAATTTCATGAAGCTCTACTTAAAACTTTAATTCATCCCACTGATGACTTGCTTCTGCCAAAAATACTCTACAAAGTCGTACTTACAGTTGATTTACGTATAAACAAAACAGTGACTAATTCTCTGCACTGGGCGCAGCCATTTTGGACAAAGTCGCCGTCACATGATCGCTAACCAATCACGTGACAAAAACAGCCACGTGATCAAAACATGGTAGACGCACGTGTTCAAGCAAGCATGTCAACATACAATACATACAAGATACATACATGGCATAGCCTATGTCAAGTGAACTTACAATATAGGCCTATCGCACGTTCCCTGAAAAAAAGGGAAAGTGATTTTCCAGAACTATCAGAAAATGAAGAAAGTAGGCCTAGGCCTAGGCCTAGTCAGGAACTTTTAAATCAAATCAAATCAAATAGGCCTACTAGGCTGGAGCCTGGGCATGCTAGGTAGCCTAGCGCGGTATAGCAGGGATGCGGAATCCCCGGCGGAACGATATGTTGTATACGAAAATGCATCCCATTGCATTTTCCGCTTTCGCATTCCGCAATCTGCATTCCGCGTGGCAGCTAAACGTAGCTTTAGGCCCAATAAAATTAATTAGTTGTTTATCATCCCCGCCCGCACCGAATTTTTGGCCCGCACCAATTTATTTTTTATTTTTTTAAATTGCTTTTTAAAGGAGTTAGACGCCGAAGTTGTAAACAAGCTGGTTTGTTTACAAATATGGTCGGCAAACTAGTTTTATTCCTTCGTGCAGGTGGCAGCACCCGTGATCGTTAGACTGGTTCCCGGTCCGATGCAACTCACTCGCGATACTTCACGTCAGTACATATCACCGACAATAGGTGGCAGCACCGCAGGCGTCTGTGGATAGAGAACCAGTGAGTGAGTGTTTACAACTTCGGCGTCTAACTCCTTTAAGCTGTGTTGAAGGTTGAAAACATTGTTTATCTGTTGACCAGGAGGACTGGCCACCCTGGAACAGCCGACGAACAGTGAATGATGGACATTGAACTGTGAACTAAAATATCTGTGCCTAAAGTTGCTGATGGACTTCTCAGCGTCTACTAAAAGCTACCCTAGAAATTGTCTTTTTGTTGCCAGTTCATGTGTTTTTGATTGATATTAAAAATAAAAAATAAAAAAAATATTGATCCTCCCTCACCTACTTTTTGAGAATCAACGGATGATAAACAACTAATTAATTTTATGGGGCCTTACTCATGTTAGCATAACTAGCCTAGGCCTACTGTAGTGTACAACCTTGGAGGAATTATACTGTCAGTATAATTCCTCCAAGGTAAAACATACAACAAGGGCAAGGAGGCTAGTTTGGTTCCCGAACCCACCGCCGCTAGGGCTAAGAGGGTTTGGTATCGGCCTTGTTTGACCTTGACCCCACACACCAGAATCGATGTGTCTGACGTCACAGAGGATAGACTGGTTCCCGGTTCCAACATACCGTGAGCTATGTTGGGATCGCGAACCAGTCTATCTTCTGTGACGTCAGACACATCGATTTTGGTGTGTGGGGTCAAGGTCAAACGAGGCCAATACCGAACCCTCTTAGCCCTAGTGGTGGGTTCGGGAACCAAACTACAAGGAGGCATGCTGCATGCCCCCTCCCCGTTTAGGCCTAGGATAGGCTAGCTACTAGGCGTACCACCATAGGGACTGTCTAAAGGAGGGCGGTTTGGCCTATTTTGGTGCCTACCTTGCCTATCAATATCATGCTTAGTCTAGGCCTAGGTCTTATTATTATTAGGAGGAGGGTGGCCTGGGGGGCTAGGGCTACCAGGCCTACTGGCCTTAGGCCTACCTATGAGGTCATCCACGTACTACTAGGCCAGCGTCAACGAATAACGTTTTAAGAATGTTGTGCAAAAGAAAAATTCATGGTTCACGAAAAATTCAAAGTTCATGAAAATTTCCTAACTAAACTCCTTATGATGTATGACCATGAACAAATCAGCAGTAGTGACATGATGTGGCGAAATTTGGAACTATTTTCAATTTGGGTCGTTGTCCCATTTATTTCCGTCTTTGATGATTTTTATTGTATTTCTACTGCATGATATGAAGGTGTATAAAAATTCAATCGTCATTAAGTTCATTGAGTGATGGTTCTTCTGATGCTAATGCCCGTTTGATTTTTTTTCTGCCATTATGTTGTATACCTTGTTTGTATGCCATGCACGGAAAACAGGCCTCTGAACTTTCAGTAATCCTTATTATTTTTTTACAGTTCTTTGCTCGTACTGTGAGCATATTTTCACCATTTATACGCCACTTTTCTTCCATTTCCCTTATATAGCCATTCGTCTCAACAGTAAAACCGTGACAGATTTTCAAATCCCTGATTACAGAAAGCAACGATGGTATGTCCTCCTCGTTCACTTCCCTAGGCAATCCAACGTACTCCAAGTCAATGTCAGTGTCGAATGCAGAGAGATTCCATGTCCCTCCCGAAATAGATATATGAAAATTGACCTCCAGTCCGCCGAATTGACATTTCTCTTTTGGGTAAACATACATGTATTTTTTTGTCTCTCCACTTGATTTCATTTGTATGAAATCATCACAGTCTGAGTCGACAGAAGCAGTGTTGTAACCGAGGTCAATTCCAACGTAAACATTCTCTAGTTTGGACGTTTTCCTGATTCTTTGCCTGGTAACTGAAGATGTCGGGTGAGACTGCCTCAAATATCGCCCGAAAAACGGAAGGGGGTAAGCTTTTTCTCCAACTTCTTCCTTGTATGCTGCATATACATCTGCCACTCTGATGCGATTGTCCTTACGGGCCACTATGCGTTTTTTCAACCTGAATAAGACAAGCAATCCAATGGCAATGATAAAAGACTTTTTAATCTAATTTAATGTACCGTATTTACCGTATTTATGCGTATTTTAGCACACTGCGCTTATAATCGACGTGTGCTAAAATTCGAATATAAGCACAGTGCGCTTAAATTCGAACAAAAAGTGATGTGGCCAATGATTTCAAAAGGAACATCCGTTTTAGTGGATTTCGTACGGCCATAAGTGTTAGTTCGCATCAAAGTTCAGTGTATACGATACCTACTTACTCGGCGAGTCCCGGCGGCGCGGGTCAGTTTGCCTATCCAGTGAACGACAAATTGGTTGTCCGGGCGCCCGGGACAACTGATTTTCCCAAACGGACAAGCAATTTCCTCCAATCAGTTGTCCGTGGACAACTGCCCTGAGAGCAGCTTTATCATGAAATGCTTAACATCTAGGCCTATGGGCAATCAACGTTTGATGCGGACAACCAAATTCTGGATTCAGGTTGTCCGTGGACAACCAGCAAAAAAACTGATTTGTCGTTCTCTGCTATCGCGGACAATGATCGCCTTGGCACGTGCCGACAACCACAACCAACGGACTAATTATCGTTTGTGTCCAGAATGCGCCGACGATCTGAGCCGACAACATCCTTGACCAGGAAAAGGCGCCAAAGAAGCGGTTTTCCTCCAGAAAAGTATAAGCGCATGTGCTTATAATCGGGCGAAACGAAGGTGGGAAAAAGGCCTTAAAACAAGCGATTTTCGTTTATAAGCGCATGTGCTTAAATACGCATAAATACGGTACATTAATGTGCTAATGTATGGGCAGTTATAAATCAGGGTTATCAGGCCATTTTAGGGTGGCGCTGCGCTGTGCCACCCTGTGCCCTTTTTAACCCCCTGTGTCATTGTGCCCCTAAAAAAATTCTTTTAGGTCATAGTACCATCATCGGCCATGGTTCCTGTCATTGCTATTGGTCCTATTACCTTAGAAACTTGGCTGTTGACTGGAGTCCGAGACCTTTTTAGGCCAAGTAAAAAAATACTTATGTTTATCGTCCACCTGGTCCTCCAAAATTGGCAAGGGGGGCACTTTTTATTTTTATTTTTTATTTTGGAAGATGGGTTTCCAGAGGGCAATATCATGAATATTCATGATATTGCCCCTCAGATGACAAGAGTCACCATCGACCATGGTCTCAGTCAGTCTTTGTTGCTTTTTTACTTTCAATTTCTGCCTCAGTAACAGCACTAACAAATCAATTGTAGGCCTACGACTCAACAAACATACAGCAGAAGCGCTATTGCACTTGTGCGGAGTGTTTTTCTGGTGAAAAATTCAAAAATAAAAAAAATTGGTGCGGCCCTGATTTTAGGCACGGGCGGGGACGATAAACATGAGTATTTTTTTACTTGGCCTTAATGCGAATGGCTCGCGGGGTTTGTTTACAGTTTTGGTGGTACCTTCCATAGAGAGTCAATCTAGCCTCCAGGCAAAGCCGTGCTCCAGCCGTACGCAACACCTGTGCAAATATGCGAATGCAAACACTGGGGACGAGGTTCCATTAAAAATTTGTTAAAATGGGCTAATGACGTTTTCAAATTCAGTAGGTCAAGATGTACATTTTGTGCTATTCCCATTGATTTCGAAGCGGCAGATTTTGCAGAATACGCCTCCGAAGTTTGGCTCAGGCTGCCTAATGCATTTCCCATTAAACTAAAATCCTTCTTTTGCCTTTTTCTCAAAATGGTGCTTGATATCGATGACCAACTGTCATGGTGCCACAACAAACCCCGCGAGCCATTTGCTTTAACACGTTCACTGCCAGGGACGTATAATTACGTCATAGTTGTTGCTCTGGTCCTTGCCAGGGACGTACATGTACGTCTTTTGTTCTTGATTTATCCATTCAAAATAAAATCATAGGCAATGGCAAGGACCTCCTCCAGTGCCGAAGGACGTAACGTCTCTTGGCACAGTGAAAGAAGGGGTCAGATGTGCCACATAACATAATATTCAATGGCACAGGCAATGTCTGAAAAATTCCTGGCAAGGACCACTGGACCCTCAAAAATGGCGTCGGCAGTGAACGTGTTAACTGACAAGTTTCTCAAATGCTGTTCATAGAAATGTTGTGAATGAAAAGTGCCCTTTTCTGGGCCGAATTGATCTTTTCACAGTTTGCACCGTGCCCACGATCTGAAGTCCTCCTAGATATAAACCCGTATAACTGCAAATAAAGATGTTACAAAATAACGACTTTGTTGTAGGCCCCTACATGTAGTCATCTAGTCATTGTGACGATCCCTAGTCCAAAGACACGAGGACGGTGGCGCTGCAGTTGTCCACATGATCTCCAGTCATATCGAAGAAAGATGTAAGGTGGCGCTGTATCATGCGTACACTTCGGGTGTTTTCGTCATTCTTCGTGTGGACGACTGCAGCGCCACCTTATATCTTTATTAGCTACGACTATTATTAGAGATCAGTCACATTTATTCGATTTACGCCAATTATGACATCTTATTTTGCAGCGCAATGTAACATCTTTCTTTAGCTATGAGTAGAGATCACCACAACAACCAGAGAATATGTCTAGGCCGACAACAACGTCTTTATTTTGTAACGTCATTTATTGCGGTTATAACCGCCCATATCAAGCACAGAGTCGCGGGGCATGAATGGGGGAGACTTAGAAAGGGCAGTATTAGGCCCTATAGCGGTTGAGAGGGGTGGTGAGAGTTAGGGCATGTGCATTGTGGGAACTTCAAAGCAAGTCTTTTACCAGAGACCGATTTCATAACTCTTCTTAGCATGAGCCATGTCACATTTTGTGTCGGGCGCGGCGCTCGCCATCTCGAGCATTTGTCGATTAGAGACCGCCGATACCTAGCGGCGGCTGTAGGAACCAAAATGTTTCGCGGGACTGAGTGACACGTGGAATTGTTTACTTCCGCGTTTAAAAATAGTGGGCCAATCACAAGCGAGAAGGGGGTATTCGGGGCGGAGTTCGACTGGAACCCGAGGTTCAAATCGGCGTGTCGAGTCGCACCCGAACTCCATAAATTCCTCGGGTACTAAGCTCCTTTGACCATGTTGACTTCATGACCGAATTCGTTGCTCGGGTTCCGGACTCGACCACTCACGTGACAACATGGCGACTAGCAGCAAAAAATCGTCGGATTCACTGGAAAATGTGTAAGAAAATCTGTTCTTTCTGCCAACAAACCTCATGTAGTGGGTGGTTGTCATCATTTGGTTCTGCCCTGACATGTGATTACAGAAAAAAGACTTGGCCTAGCCCACCTACCTAGGCCTATCGTAGGCCTAAACCGGTAGCGGTGTAACATCTGTGAGTGTTTCTGTAGCTCAGTGTTCCCCAACAATCAACAGACGCGGCCTACAATGATTGTTGGGTTAGGCCTAGTTGCCGCTTAATCCGCCAGGAGGGAAATAATAAGAAAAACACTGGTCTGGTACCGAACCGTATAGGCCTAGAGTGTTTGCACCGGTGGCCATGTTGGAGGTATGATGAACAAAAGAATTTGTCGCCAGTCACGGTCTATGGAGATTAAGGCCTAACTTCGATTGTTTTGGAAGTTTGTTCCTTTGTTGTATCACAGGCCCCTGAAGCCTAGTAGCGGGATTATCAGGTTAGTTAGCAAGAATATCGGGTAAAACCATTGTAAACTTACCCATTGTTTACAATGGTTTAACCACAGAGGCTCGACAATAGGTACGTAATGTAGTGCCACGAAGTCCCAGGCGAAGGCTTCGCCTGGGACTTCGTGGCACTACATTTATTCATTACGTACCTATTGTCGAGCCTCTGTGGTTTAACCCGATATTCTTGCTAACTAACCCGATAATCCCGCTACTAGGCTTCAGGGGCCTGTGGTGGGGCCTAGCCCTAGGCCTACTGGTAGGCAGGCATCCCCCCCCCCCACCACCCACAGGGTCAGTGTAAAGGGCCATTGTTAGTAGGGTCAGGAACAGTCTTAGGCCTATATGGGTAGTTACGGTAACCATATCGCCCAGGCATAGCTTCTTTTACGATATGACATTGACGGCTATTGCCTGGGACGTTATGGTTTACCCATATGTGCCCTGTGGAGCATAGTATATTGGCATGTACTGAATAAAATGCCCAAATTACTCGCAAACCTGACTAATTTTGAAATATCAAATGCCGTGAATCCTTTCATGTATCCTTATGTCTCATAGTAGTGGTATTCCAAAAGACTGAAAAATTGGCACAAATTAGGAAAAAACTTTGACACAAAACTCCGTCGAAATGTCACTAACTCATGTAAACAAGTCTGCAACACGAGGCTGTCACAAGACCCGAGGTCACGTGACTGGGCGTAGTCACTGACACTGAATGAGAACGAGACTAACGTCAACTGCCATGACTGCGCAACTGCATTGCGCGAGACTCTCATCATGGCGTGTCGCCGGCCTGTGCATTTAGATTCGAGGAGTGGATTTCAAAGTCGATTTGGGAAGTAAATAAGGATGGGATTTTACTGAATTCACTCGGAATGGTGTATCGACGGTAGCTCATCAACACAGGAATACAATATTGTGGATTTTCGTCCTGGTTTGTGAATTAACAGTGCCCGCTCGGAATTCGGCGCGGAGTTGCTCCACAGGGAATGTATTGGGCAATCTGAGACTCTGTATGCGCGCTATGTAAAAGTCAGTTTGTAAAAGCAAAAGCGCAGCATCAGAGTCCCAGTTACTGAGACTAGCCTATGGGTATGGGTAGCCTACCGGTAGGCCTACTACCGGTAGGCCTAGGCCTATTTAGTCTTTTCTGTAGGCCTACCGTACGTTACAAAGGAAAGTGCCTCTCAGTCTCAGGAAGACCCCGGTTGGGGTCGAAAATTTGCAAGATTTGGAGACAACTCTTCTTATTAGGCCTAGGCCTACATGTAGGCCTTTACCATTAGGCATGTTTCTAGGCCTATTTGAAATAAGTTAAAAAACTCGGGACTTCTCGAAGCCATCATTGAGATAGGCCTGCTATGGGTCATTTCCCAACTTGCGTGTCTCTGACTTTAAGTGTTTTCTGCTCAGTCTGTAGTTTTTAGTTTCAGAAAATTTTCATGAATTTTATCTTGTAAGCTGTATGCCTATTTTTCTGTTGCACAACATTCAGTGTGTACGGTATACCGAAATCTGACACTGACAGTGATGCAATGTTGTGAAATAGGCCTTAGCCTCTCTGTTTTTCAGTTCAAAGTTTGGCTACACTAAGATGTTGGATTCTGGAAGGTGAATAATGTTTTGTGGATCTAGTTCTGTTTTTCATCGGGGTGTGTGCCTTTCATCGTAATTTTTTGCCATTTTATTTCAGTAAATTGATGGCATCTTCCAACCTGGGTTCTGACATGTCTGATGACATGGCCACCGAACCAACAGAAAATCAGGAACCAAACTCAGATGAAATCCTCAGAGAGAAAATGGCCAAAAGTATGCGGGACGATCCCCATACTGCTAAAGTCAAACCAGAGTGAGTACCGTATTTTTCGGACTATAAGGCGCAGCCTTTTTCCTTGAAGAAGGGTCTAAAATTGGGGTGCGCCTTATAGGGTGGTGCGCCTTATCTGCGGATCCAGTCTGACAATTTGATCAGAAGTGTCAAGACACTGACGAACCCAAGCATTCAAGCATGCATGGATGCATGCAAGCCAAAGTCATTGTCACAGTGCTGGTTGACAGATGATGCAGTGAACTGTGAACTGATGAAGTTTCAGTTAGGCCTAATTTGTCACAACAAGCTAAGAAGTCATACAACCAGATCCATCAGTACCAACAGCAGAATTGCAGATGTCAATGGGTTCAAACAAGACAATCAGACCCTGTAATTGTCTTGGCTGTTGTTGGGTCAATGCACACTGAGCAGCCATGCATTGTATGTGTATAATATGCACTGACAGGACTGCGCCTTATAGGGAGGTGCGCCTTATGTATGGATTTCATCAGAGATTTTGGGTGAAATTGGGGGTGCGCCTTATAGTCAGGTGCGCCCTATAGTCAGGAAAATACGGTACATGTATATCATGCAAGGTTTCAGGCTGTTCAGCTTTAACTAGTTTTGATTCATTCCTACCAACAATTAACACATCAATTTAGGTGCATTTGGTTTGGATAAATGAGCCCAAAAAATATGATTCTTTGAAGTGTTTTTTGTTCCACAAAATCTTTCACTTAAATGGCCTAAAATACCATTCTGAATCATAGATTAGGCCATTCAACATAAATTACTTGTTTATCATCATTCAACCTTATGATATTGGGGAGGGAGGGCCTTTGATATTTGATATTTTGTCTGGGTAACAATGTTTGATCGGGAGGGCCTTTGATATTTGATATTTGAGCAAGACATGTGTGGAAAAACACAGGAAGTGACCAGCTGACTAGGCCTATATCTAATCTCGATTCCAGGCTATTTTATATTATTCATACACCAACAATGCCAATGCTACGGTACATGTAGGTCTGTTTATTCTGGCCAGGAATAGGATCATCAGTGGTGCAATGGGTGGTGCAATGGATATCAATTACGGTATCAAAAGTCCATCACCTCTGGGAAAATCAGGTCAGGAGGTTGTTTGATAAACAATAACAAAAATCAAAGGTGAAGAAGAGGGCAAGAATTTGGAGCGGACGGTACCTTGATATTTGATATATCAAATATAAAAAAAATCAGCACGGGAGCTAAATGTTGGGACCTAAATGTTGGGACGGGCAGTAATGATAAACAAGTAATTTATGTTGAATGGCCTTAGAAAAGTTGTCCTTCCCATAAAAGATGTGAAAAATGTGCAAATTTTGTTTTGATGATTATCATCCAAATTCAGAAAAAAAAGCTTGACATGACTCATTATTCTGCAGTGTTCCAAAATAGATCAAGAGTGACAGCGATCACTATTGAACCCCTGTTTTCTCAATTATCCTAGATATTTGAACATCCATTATAAGCCTCGCCTGGTAAAAGAATACCTTCCAGCCTCCGTTAAAGAAGAGCTAGAGGCCAGTAAGGATGAAGTGAATGATGACGGCGAGCCGGCAAAGAAGAGAGTGAAGCTGACAGGACGGAATAAAAGACGACCTCATCAGACTTATAACGATAACAAAATTTGCTCCTTGATTGCTGCAGGAAAAGATTGTCCTTATGGAGAGAAGTATGTACCTACACCCTTTTCAAAAGTTTAAAGGTTACCTGAGAAGCTTCCCAGCACTCAGCCTCTCTGGAAAGATGTTGGAGTAAAGATCGTTTCAGTGAAAGTTGCATGAAAATTGGACCATTAATTACAGTGTTATACCAAATTTAAGATGTTGTTTCTACCTGACAACCAAACAACCTGGTATCCATGGCTGTCCAGGCGGCGGGTTCGTGAGGTAAATTGTGCTGTCCAGAAATTCTAAAATTGCCCTCAGAATCCATATTGAGGGAAATAACTGCAGTACGACTGACTGAACAACAAAAATACATCAAAACTACACCCAACTGCCCCAGTTAAATGAGTTATTTTGATGTTTTTTGCATGTTTACAAAATCCAATGACATCAAATGTGCTGTTCTCCGCTGCCTGACATGGTTGTCAGGGGTGTGTAGTAGTCCTATTTAAATTGCCATAACTTTGTAATGGGTGACCCGATTTCATGCGCTTTATGAAGGACACAAGTCTAAAACCATGCCTCTCAAAATTATGTAATAACTTGATTACCGGTAAATGTAACTGGCCATAAAAAGAAATTGTCACTATTTGATAATAATTCCTCATAACTTGTGAAAATTGGTAATTTTTCACTCGTCTTTGAGAAAGTGTAAAAACCTGTTGTCCATAAACTTTTGGACTGGAGTGTACATGTGACATAACCTGGTGCAGTAAGAATGGAAGAGGCCATCTCAAGCTACTCGTGTTCCTCACTTGGATGGGGTCTTTTACTTGCCCTTGCAAAGGCACAAGGTACAAGGCACCGCGGCTTACTGTCCCATGCAATGGACTTGAAGAGCCAGGGATGTTTAATCCCATATGGCCTCGGATTTGAATCCAGGACCTGCGACTTGCTAAGCAGCATGATAACCACTAGAATAGGGACCTTACGATCCGTCACGTCGCCATCCCCGTCGTAGGCAAACAGCGTCACGGCTTAGCGGTGTTTGGACCGCCTCGTGAAAAAGTGCTTAATAAAATTGACGTCCTCGATACACAATCCGGCCGCAAAACGATAGATGACGCGCTGGGATCCCCACCAATTGATGACGTAGAACGCAGAAATGAAATCACGACGGGACGGATACGGCGACGTGACGGATCTTAAGGTCCCTATTATCAAGGGTCCTTGCAATCAGTGAGTGTGCTATTTTGGAAATTTACAAGACCTATTCATTTTCGTTTACAGATGTCGATTCCCTCACGATGTTGAAAGATACATGGCCAACAAACCACCCGACTTGGGACCTACGTGTTACATTTTTGATAACTTTGGAGCGTGTCCGCAAGGAATCCAGTGCAGATATGGCAGCCAACACATCACGAAAGATAACAAAAATATTATCGATGAAGAAAAAGTTGAGAAAACGAAAACACAAATGCTGAATGGTTTATCGAAGGATTTACAGTATCATTTGAGACGATCGGAGGTGTATTTTCCAAAAGCTGATAAATATTTGGAAAGTATTGGGATCAAGCCGAGTCGTGGGTATCGGGGGAAGGAAGAAAAAGGCAGTAAAAAGAAAGGTGTTCTTTCTGGAAATCTAAACACTAGTGTTGAATCAGGAGGTGTAAACACTAGTGTTGCTTCAGGCAGTGAATACACTGGTGTTGCTTCGGGCAATCAGAACACTAGTGTTGACTCTACAAGTGGAAGCAATGTAAACACTAGTGTTGCGTCAGGAAATATAAACACTAGTGTTACTTTAGGCAATCAGAACACTAGTGTTGCCTCCACGGATGAAAGCAATGTAAACACTAGTGTTGCATCAGGAAATGTAAACACTAGTGTTACTTTAGGCAATCAGAACACTAGTGTTGCCTCCACAGATAAAAGCAATGTTAACACTAGTGTTGCGTCAGGAAATCTAAGCACTAGTGTAGCTTCAGGCAGTCAAAACACTAGTGTGGTCTCCACTAGTGAAACTAACAGTCAGATTCCGAATTCTCGCAACGGCGATTGTGACATGCTTCCATCTGATTCTGAAAATGCGGCAGGTGCAGCTTCACTGGCGGAAAATACTTGCAGTATCGAGGACAAAAATTCTTCGTCAGCTGTGGTGGCAAATTCTAATCAAGAAATCTCATCTGGCTGCGTGACTGATGAGGATGTTATCAAAATAAGACCCGGTGAAAAAAAGACGATAGATTTCAGGGATAAGCTGTACTTGGCACCTCTGACAACTGTAAGTAATGTACATACATGTATAGGCACTGCGTTATGTGGGAGTTTTTGCACGCAAGTTGGCTTTCTGTGGGCAGTTTACCTGTAGAAAACTACATGTATGGGCACTTATAATTTATATGGAGCTAAAAATGTTCGTCTTTTGTGCTTCAATAGACTCTATCACTCCAAAAGAGCGCAGCACCTGACGGGGTCAGCGTCATGACGTCCCGCACGTTGTTGCTCAACGCAATGACGTGACTCGAAAAGAAATCCGGTTGTTTCGGCGGTCATGACGTCGTGAAACAATCTGATTTTTTTTCGTCTCGCCCCAGGACATCATGAGATGATGTGCGGGACGTCATGACGCTGACCCCGTCAGGTGCTGCGCTCTTTTGGAGTGATATGGTCTATTGAATTTTCATTTATTTTCATAATTTTCATTCAATTCAATTTTCATTCAATTTTCATTTATTTTCATTCAATTTTCATTTATTTCACCTTTCAGGTTGGTAATCTTCCCTATCGCCGAGTGTGTAAGAATTTTGGAGCTGATGTTACCTGTGGTGAGATGGCTCTGGCGACCAACCTTCTGAGAGGGCAGCAGTCTGAGTGGGCGCTTCTGAAGCGACACGTTTCAGAGGACTTGTTTGGGGTCCAGGTAAGTCTCAGGAATGGACCTTGCAGGGCGCGGGTTGTCAGAGTGGTGTAGTGCAGACATCAGCACCTGTCACGTCTGAGGTTTTGGGTTCGATACCTGATCATTCACAAACTTTAGATATTGCACTCCAGATCTGTGGCGGCCATCCAGACACGATGACACGCTGTGCCGAACTTCTCAACGAAAATATTGACGTCGACTTCATCGACGTCAACGTCGGCTGCCCAATCGATTTAATCTACAAAAAAGGCGGCGGAAGCGCTTTGATGGGACGGCAGGCAAAATTTGAGGGGATCGTGCGAGGAATGAAGTCAGTTCTCGGCGTACCGCTGACCGTGAAGATACGGACGGGAATATATGAGGACAAGTCGACGGCGCACGTGATAGTGCCGAAATTACGCGACTGGGGTGCTTCACTTGTGACGGTAATTCCTTTAATACTTTGACTAACAATGGCAATTTCATCAACCATTTCGCTACCAGAGAACGTATACTCGTACTGGTCCATGACGGAGTCGTGTTCACTGCGATACACCGGTATTCCTGTCCATGATGTCGTGACGCTTCACGGCGTCGCATTTGTAATGTTAAAGAAAAGTTAAAGTTTGGGTTTATAGTCTGATATCAACAACGGTAGAGGTGTCATCCGACTTTACACTTTAACCCCAGTCTATCCTGAAACCTTTCAGCAGAACTCAGATAAGCTGCTCATTCAGCGCTACAATCCGAGCATTTCCGACTGGTACCATTTATACACCTGGGTGGAGAGAGGCCGGTGAGGCAAAGAGACTTGCCCAAAGTCTCACGCCCAGTGGGATTCGAACCCGGGACCCTCTGACTGCTAGTCAGAGACCCGAACCACTACACCACCATGGCTCCTGCATAGTGCACATCACTAAACTGGTATTAAATCTGTAGGTGTGTGTATAAGTGAAGTGTGTGTTAATTTCAGCTTCATGGCCGAAGTCGTGAACAGCGTTACACGAAACCTGCCGACTGGGACTATATATCGCAGTGTGCGGAGTTAGCACGGCCAATGCCTTTCTTTGGTAAGTAGTTCTCTGGTGCTGAATGGGGTTACTTCCCACTTTCTCGGCAAAAAAACAATGAACGTCATCTTCAAACTTTCTCTATTGAAATCCAGGGCTTTCATTAGGCCTGCGTATGGCGTCTATTACGCATGTAACTACTGAAATGACGCAAATATAAATAACTCTGAAGTCTCAAAAACGCAGGTAAATTCGATAATACGCTGATGGAGAAAGTGTGGAAGTCACATCTGTATGCCCAGTCTCCATTTACGCTAGTAGGACCCCGGCAGACGCAGACTGGAAGTCGGAATTTTCTTCAACGTCCAAATGTTCTTCAACACACCCAATCCCTGTTAGCGCAGCTGAAAATCGAACTGGGGGTTCCCGTCGCCCATGGCAACTACACACTCCTGGCTCACACGCGGTACCGGTAGCAGCTAGATTTGACCCCAGTAATATATAACAAGAAGTCATGACCCCCAAAAAGAATTGCTGGAAGTCTAAAGACTCCAGCATCTTCCCACATTGACTTCCATAAAAAAATTGTGGAAGTCATGACCCAGGTAGGGAAAAAGTTAATGAAAGCCCTGGAAATCACAAATTCTTTTTTTCAGGGAATGGCGATATCCTCTCCTATGAAGAATACAATAGGAGGAAAGAATCAACAGGTGTGGCAGGTATCATGATTGCTAGGTATGACAACTTCTGACCAGCGTTAATCTTTCCAAGTCCAAGTTTAGTTTTTCAGGACCATGTTTGTGCCTGGGAAGCTCCGACAGCCAAGCAGTTATCATGTCTGCTTAGCAAATGGCAGGTCCCGGACTCAAATTCAGTCCGGGATTAATCATCCCTGGCTCTTGTCCGTCGCATTGGACAGTAAGCCGCAGTGCCTTGTACCGGGTACGTTGTGCCTCGGCAAGGGCAAGTAAAAGACCAATCTGAAGAGGTCTCCACCATCATTCCTTGGCTAAGACCTCTGAAAAGGGCTGGAACCCAGCACAAGATTCTTGTGCTCATCGATTTTACAAATTATTTGATAAAATAATCATACCAAAAATTAGAATTTGTTCCAGTATTTGTAAAATTACTACTATTCCATTCCGTTGGGTATTTGATGTTTTATTGTAGAAAAAAGATCGAACTCTTTCGAATCCCTATGCAATTCGCTGTGCAACGGTCAGAAATTCATCCGCCGTCAGCAATGCATTTGTACTGTGGAAAAATAGTACCGATCTAGCCCTTTCCAGAGTTTAATGTGGCATTGAGCGCTGGGTACGAGATTGGTAAAAGACCCCATCCAAATGAGGAACATGAGTAGCTTGAGATGGTCTCTTCCACACTAACCAGGGCCAATGTTTTGGCTTTGGCCCTGATAGAAGAATCCAGTCCAGTACAACACCATGGCCATAGATTTTGCGTCTGTACTGTTGGACATGCTTGATCTCAAAGGCCGTAAACGTAAAAATGTCAGCTAAGACTTGGATAGTATCAGTCCAGCCCAGTTGCTACCACTGGTTATGTGTTGGTTGGACAGGGCACCACTTTTATCAAGTATTGTTTCCAGACTTGCCAAGTCTCACGCACTTCGCGGGAGACTCGTGCATCTACACCTGTTCTCCCGCGACTTGTGTGTTAAATCTCACACATTTCCCCCCCAAAAATTGTTCCCCTATTTCACAAACTGCATTTTCCAACGCGCTTTGCTGATTATCGTCTGCCCCGGCAGCGCTCGCATCATCTGCGGTTTGATTCTGTAATCAGTGCTTTACCGCCAATGCTATCTGACCAATCGCCGTCTGAAGGACATTGTGTGCCGTGTGGCTTTGAAATTTCGCCATGTTTCAGATGCTCAAGCAAGGCAACCTCAAAAAGGCCCATTCTCCAGCAAAATGTCGGCCAAGCTCCAGCAAGATATCAGAACATACTTGGCAGGTCTGTGGTTCCCAATGCCGCCACCAGGGGAGCGATACTGAACTATACTGTGCCGCTTTAAAAGAATAGAACATGTTTTCACTTTCAGGGGTGCGTTGATAAAACCGTGGATTTTTACGGAAATCAAGGAACAGCGAGACTGGGATATATCCTCATCAGAACGGTTCGACATGATGAAAGATTTCACCAATTATGGTCTGGAGCACTGGGGGTCCGACACGCAGGGTGTCGAGAAAGTCAGACGGTTTTTACTCGAGTGGTTGTCATTCTTACACAGGTAGATATCTCAAGTTCTCAGATTGGTGTGGTGGAAACATCTTGCGCCTGTCACCTCTGATCTTGTCGGTTCGCATCTTCGATAATCGAAGGCCAATCTGCTCACCACTGCGTTACATCGCACATCACCCTTCGAGAAATAGACCAGTCGGCGGCGTATCTTGGCACCATGCCAACTTTACCGGTCGACCAATCATATGACACTTTATATCGGGTGTTCGGCTACAACTCTTTATACCACGATTCAAATTTTACAACACCGATTCTGATTGGCCTCTTCTTCTCGAGGCGGCAGATACGCCGTGGACCGGCCAATTTCTCGAAGGGTGATGTGCGGTGTAACGTAGTGTGAGCAGATCGGCCTTCGATGATCGAAGATGGTCGGTTCGATTTCCGGACAGTACCGCGACCCCTTCGGTTTACCCGCTCTCCACAACTGCTTAACTTCGTAAAATTCGCCGCGTTTGTTCAACAGATGGCGCTGAGAGAGTCGACCAATGAGAGCACCGGGCAACCCGTAACCAAGCTGGCCTGAGACACTTTTTCATTGGCCGAGCAGTTCGTAGCCATGGTAGCACAAGAACATCCGTTGCCACCGGGCCAAAGAGTTCTGAAATCAGCGTGCTGATAGGCTGTAAAACTCGTGCCAGGTCCTGATGCCATCTGTTGACCAAACGCGGCGATTTCTACGAAGTTAAGCAGTTGTGGAGAGCGGGTAAACCGAAGGGGGCGCAACTCACAACTGCGTAGGGAGTTGTGAAAACTGCAGGCAGAGCTCTTATGTATTCAGATAGAGCATAGTACATTTGACACTACACTAAACGTTAGTGAACGTCAGCTTCTTCTGCATTGAATACGGTGGGGCTTTAATGCCTGAGTAGGAACCTTGTTCGCTGTAAGATTAATCCTCCACTTTCTGTTCTGCAGGTATATTCCCGTCGGTGTTTTAGAACAGGTCCCTCAACGAATCAACCACCGCCCCCCTCACTACATCGGACGTAACGATCTGGAGACCCTGATGGCCAGTGAAAATTGCGGAGATTGGATCAAAATAAGGTTGGTGTCCTTGCCAAAGTATCATCGCTTAAACCATTTTGCTTAAGTCAACCTATTTTAAAACCCTGTGTTTCTTTCGGACACGGGTCTTCTTCATGTGTCGAAAAACCTGGCGAACACTTCTGCTTATAAAAACTACCTGAGGTTCATTCGTAATGTAAACCTTCGGCATTCAGCGTCATGACGTGCTATCATTGTATCGGGAAATGGCAGAGAGTGGTGGAGCCTTTCTTATTCATATTTTGTTATTTTTCAGCGAGATGCTGCTAGGACCAGTTCACGAGGATTTCACGTTTTTACCGAAGCACAAGGCCAATGCTTACAGATAAATAGCAGAACAATTGTTGAAGATGAATTACAGAGGTGGCCATCGGGGGGTCTATTGGGTGCAAAAAGAATAGAAGAGACAGCTTGTTGATTCTAGTAATTCATCAACTTTGGGGGCTCCGTGACACACTTTTGTATTCATTTTTCCGTCAGGGCCGACGCTATAGCAATATTGGCCCTGGAAGTACGGAGGAGGCCATCACAAGCTACTCATGTTCCTCACTTTTACTTGTCCTTGCAAAGACACAAGGTACAAGGCACCACGGCTTACTGTCCCATGCGATGGACTGAAGAACCGGGAATTAAATCCCATATTATGGCCCGGGCTGGATTCGAACCCGGGACCTGCCGCTTGCTAAACAGACGTGATAACCACTAGGCTATCAGGCTCTTCAATGATTGACACAGTGATTGAATACAATGTATATGACCTGCTCCTGCAAAAGCAGGCGCTTATTGCAAGTGATCATCATTGATCATCAGTTAAAACTCAACTACCGGGTATTAGGGGGGTTTCGCAAGCGCATGGTTAGGCCCTACGACGATGTTTATCTATTGTGTGGGTATACCTAAACAATAGGTAAATGTCGTCGTATGGCATAACCGGGTGCTTGCGAAACCTCCCTATTATTATCATCACTGCTGTCCACTGCTGTTGTCAGACCGGGCCCCTGGACCCCCTCTGGACACATGCCTGGGCAGTTAAAGGAGTTCGACGTCCAAGTTGTAAACAAACCAGTTTGTTCACAAACAGAGGTCGGCAAACTAGTTTTATTCCTTCGTGAAGGTGGCAGCACCAGTAGCGCCCCGTGATCGTTAGACTGGTGCCCGGTCCAATGCAACTCACTCAACCACTCACTGGTTCTTTATCCACGCTGTGCTGCCACCTATTATCGGTGATATGTACTGAAGTGAATATGTAGTCTCGCGCAGCCAACCGTTTCGTTCCGCAGGTACCGCGACACAAACGTTCGATCCTCAGATTCGGCTGGGTGACCAAGCGGCTGGGTGACCGAGACTAGTGAATATCGTGTTTACAACTTGGACGTCCAGCTCCTTTAACGACAACGCTGGGAGAACTCTTAAGACGAAAAAACCAAACCGTTTATAATGCTTCATTGCTATTTTCATGATGCAATCTGTAACATTGGAATGTTCAATGAATAAATATTATATTTCACTTATAATGTTTTTTCTTTGTTGAATTTTGAATGTTATGCAAAAGTGTGACCTGTGTCACAGCAAAATCAGTCGCATGTCGCTCAGAAGGTGAGCCTGAACAAAATAAGATGACACCACGAGAGAATGGAAGAAATAAAATAGATTGCTTTAGATTTCACAATAGACAGACAATCTTGAAATTTACAAACATTTTGTCTCAACCTGCCATGCTAATAGTGAAATGCGACTGGTTTTTTGCTGTGACGGGTCGCAAGGGAGACATTCCGCTCCCGTGAATTTGAATACGTTGGTACATTTGAATGGAGATGCTTCTCAGAGGAATGGCAATAGAAATCAACGCTTTAATGAGATAAACACGAATTGAAAGAAGACAAAAAGAAAATGGGCTAAAAGATCTCGACAAAAAAAATATGCCCGAGCGGGGGTTCGAACCCACAACCTTCAATTTTTACACGCGCTTAGTTTCATGATTACCAGGTAGAGGGCGACAGCTGACGGTCAACCCAGCCTTGTAGCCGTCGATACACTTTTTCAAGAGCAGAAATTCTACGTGGTAGAAAATTCAGGAAGGAGTATTTCTAAAATGTAAAGGTTTCTGACTGATTTTTCTGAACACCAATTGTTTGAAAATAAACTGCGGACATAAAAGTGGAATTTATTCCTCAAAAAGCTATAAATCATGTAAATTATCACGTGACGATTTACGCATATTTTGATGACGTCACGCTGAAACTTCACAAGCGGAAGTAGAATTGTGTATTGCTTTCTTTTCCCAGTAATTATTCAGGGCTATTTGCTCGAAAACCGCCGAAAATTGGGCTACAATGAATCATAATTAATGTAGATATGTGATAAATGTTTACATTTATATAGATGGTAAGTAATGCAATGCTGAATAACGCCGAGAAATGCAGGGATTTGTGGTTAAAACGATCTGAAGTGATGATGGATTCTCTACTGCAGCCAGCCAGTCTGGATGCTGTGCTGTGCATTGTCATTGACATTAGGCCTATGCATGTATGTGCACTGCCACTGTACATGAACATGTCGTGGTCGTAGCCAGGGCTAAAGTTTAGAATCCCCGATCGGAAGTGACGTTGCTCCACGGCACACAATCGCGCGACAATGATGGAAATCCTGTTGTTGTACAATGCGGCTTATTCCGTCAATCGATGACCTTTTTTGGGCACTGATCAGGGATTCTAAACTCGTTCCGTAGCCAGTATGTATCATGTGTATCTTGGTCTGTACATGGACCATGTCTTGTCGACGTCATAGCGAGCCACGCCACGACTGTTGCAAGCAGCAAGTAGCCAGTAGTATCCTAAAAGTAGGCCTGCGTGACAGTAGACTAGACCTAGGCCTACCTAGGCCTATGCATTTCATGGTGACACGCTGTCTTACGCGAGTTATTTTTTTGGCATGGTCACGCATCTGTTCACCTAAGTAGCCAGTCGACCAATCATCAGGACTCCGCTAAGTAAGTTATTTATGCAGTGTCTGATCTGAGCCAATCGGCGCTTGACATGCTTGAGATGATTCATTATGATCCCAGACTTTATGTTTGCATTGAAAACTTATCAACCATCCACCCCTGCCCACATTTAGAATTGACAGGATGATGAGACGTTCCACATTTTTTCTCTTTTCAGTCAAAATGGGGTTTGGCACAGAGCTACAACGTCGTGAGTCTCACGAAGCTTTGTTGAAACTTCAAGATGCTGAAATCCGCCTCCTGGAGAATATGAAACAGTGCCTGAGCTTGCGTATCAAAAGCGACCGAGAATACGCAAAAGCTTTGACAAATGTTTGTAACTGCGCTCAGAAGTTCGAAAATTCGGACTNCAACACTGGCATGACTGGGAAGCATACTCTTTCTGGATTACAGCCAAATAGTTTACAAAGGAATGTAGAAATACTTTGAGAGAAATGGTGAAGGAAACGTGACGATCTCTTCTCAGATTGAATGCTGATGTCGGGAGTTCCATCAATGAAGCCGACTTTAAAGTTGCGTCAGTCAGGAAGTCAGTCGTGTCTGTCAACCAGTTATACGGTTGAGTATCCGGTTATTGCTTGGATAACGATGTCAGAGGGAGTGTTGAAGAGAAAGAACTTTTTCTTTTTTTGACTTGGCGGTGAAATTTTTAGACTCGGCGGCACATTTATGACCCGGCGCTAGATCCCGCGCAAGAGGCCCATTGGGCCTCCATGAAGGGCGCACCGCCGAGTCTTGGAAGGTAGCCCGGGGAAGGTAGTGGAGAACACTGCTTGTTGACGCTCCTTGAAGGATTTGTGGACGCTTTGTAGACGCTTGTGGACGCTTTGCAGAGCTTGTGGACGCTTGTAGACGCTTGTGGACGCTAATGGACGTTTGTGGACGCTCTTTAGTGCGACCGGTATCTTGGTCTGTACATGGACCATGTCTTGTCGACGTCATAGCGAGCCACGCCACGACTGTTGCAAGCAGCAAGTAGCCAGTAGTATCCTAAAAGTAGGCCTGCGTGACAGTAGACTAGACCTAGGCCTACCTAGGCCTATGCATTTCATGGTGACACGCTGTCTTACGCGAGTTATTTTTTTGGCATGGTCACGCATCTGTTCACCTAAGTAGCCAGTCGACCAATCATCAGGACTCCGCTAAGTAAGTTATTTATGCAGTGTCTGATCTGAGCCAATCGGCGCTTGACATGCTTGAGATGATTCATTATGATCCCAGACTTTATGTTTGCATTGAAAACTTATCAACCATCCACCCCTGCCCACATTTAGAATTGACAGGATGATGAGACGTTCCACATTTTTTCTCTTTTCAGTCAAAATGGGGTTTGGCACAGAGCTACAACGTCGTGAGTCTCACGAAGCTTTGTTGAAACTTCAAGATGCTGAAATCCGCCTCCTGGAGAATATGAAACAGTGCCTGAGCTTGCGTATCAAAAGCGACCGAGAATACGCAAAAGCTTTGACAAATGTTTGTAACTGCGCTCAGAAGTTCGAAAATTCGGACTTCAACTCACCAATATTCCAGGTAATTTCTTTTTGACCGGTGTGTAGCTGTTGAAAAGCTGAGGGTACCAATCTGTTGTACCTCTTTCAGTCTATTCCGTGACATAAGAAATGACATTTTTTAAATAAATTCATTTCCAAATTATATAAATTCATTTCCAATTGCTGCATTTAAAAAACTACGAAGAATGTGTGGTGGTTAAGAAAACCCGTTGGATGTTGCTGAGTGATCAACAAGGGCTGTCAGACTGCCTGTGCATTGATCTGCTAACTGTTTACCTGAATACATAATATAGTACATATCATCTATTGAAATGTGCAGGTTCACTGATGCTAAAACCTTTCCTCAAATGCGACATCCAACGGGTTTTCCTAGACCGCCTGCATATGCTTACTTATTCCAAATCCAAACCATGTTTCTGTGTACGGGATGTAAATCCAACCGACCGTTCAAAAGTTAGCTGAACATTGTGTCCATTCTCCTGCACAAAACTCAGTTATTGCATATAATTGACGTCCAATATTCATAATGATGAAGTAAATTCCCAATATCAAAACGACCTACATGTATTGTAGGCAGCTGTTACTGGCAAATCATTTTTTGCCAAGGTCACTTTCCTGAAAGCTGGGTAGCCAAGGGTCCTAAACCTGGCTTCAGATTTGCCCTAACACGATGTTTCGCAGAATGCCATGTGGACTACATATGTATCGGGTGGGCCAAAAAAACCGCATCGAACTTCAAATCTTTATTTCTCGAAAACTGTCCATTATAATTCAATGAAATTTCGTACCGTATCATTTTAAAGATGTTTTGTTGAACGTGTGAAATTTTTGCCTTGATACCTTTGGAATTAGCACCGTATCACTCAATTTAAAAATCATTGTAAAAAAATGCGATTCCGGAATCCGGTGAAATACGGGTGGATGAAAAATTCCCAAACTTTAAATTTTCATTTCTCATAAAAGCTTTACTACAACTCAGTGAAATTTTGCCTAACAGTCCTCCATGTTATTGCCCCTAATATATAAAAATTTTAAACCAATNCTCTATGTGGACCACCCCTCTATGTGGATCGATTTTTGTCGGTCCCAAATAAATCCTTCACATTTTCCTTTAGCTAAGTGGACCACCCCTCTACCTCGACCTGGACCACCAAAAGTAGGGTCCCAAAGTGCATGGTGACCCCTCTATGTGGACCAGAAGATGCAAAATCTAGGTATTCGCGTGGTCCATGGTTACACTAAACACATGGAAAAGCTAGATTTCACACCATAGGCTTTTTGTTGGTCCCAGGAATAAACAAACACCTTTGGTGTAAGCTACACAAAAAACTCAGTCAAGCTAATCAACATTGAATGACTCACTCACATCGAAGGGGTAATTAAACATCAACATGGGATCCATCTGTGGTGAAATGGTAGTGTCACCGTAGGGACTCCAATATTTCGAAAATGCCAACCCCCTTTATGTGGACCACCCCTCTATGTGGACCAGTTTGACCCGGTCCCACGCGTGGTCCACTTAGAGGGGTTTCACTGTATTGTTTAGGAAACAATGGCGGATACTATATTTTAAAAGTCAACAACGCTGGCAGATAGGTCAAATTTCTCTGTGATCCCCTATTGTCAGCTCAGAGCTTCCATCAGACAAAAGGAGGGGAACACTCACAGATGGAGAACATTCAAAAATGTTACACCAGCATCAGACATGTCAGATTCCGATGTGTTTTTTACATCATTTCATTTTTTACAATACATGACATTATTTTTTACACACTACACTTCTATCATGCATGCAACAGGGAACTACCTATAAGCCAGTAAGTATATTGTAATTTTTCAAATACTGTATGATTTTATTGTGTTCTTTATTATCTAGAATAGATAGTTGTATCAGTGGTAGATCTTTTAAATTAAAAAATCTATGTCTGCTGAAAAACACACCAAATATAAAACTAAACAAACTTCCTGGTTGATATTATCATGCGTGGCATGCCACTTTCCTGAGATCATCGAACAGCAATGCCAAGGGCAATCAAAATAGGGTTTTGAACATAATAGTGTGTCAAATAGCCCCTTTTCTTGTGTCCTGTCAAAGTGGTGCAAGTAATAAGAGGTTGGGTAAAACTGCCCATACAGGATCAATATTATTGCACAATATGAGGATCACAATGGGAAATATTATTGTCAATCTTTCTTCTAATTGTCATGCTAGAAGCACACAACCACCCATTTGGGCCCCATATTGTGCAATAATATTGCGCTATATGGGCGGCTTTAGAGGCTATTTTTCACCTGCTGTTGGTTGCTTTGATACCCCTGCCATTCTGAATAATCTGTCGAGGCACCCAAGTGTTCTCCACACCAGTTTTAAAAAGGGCGGCCCGCCCCTCTTAAAAATACCGACGGCAAAATCCGCCCCTCTTAAAAATTCGTCCGTCTTAATATTTATGGTTTAGATCGCTCAATTATACATCTCAGATGCTCAGAAAACGCATCTCAGAGCACCTCAAATCCAAATTTCGCTGGGGAGGGCCCCCAGACCGAAGGTGCCTCGTACAGTGCCTTCGACACCACACCCACTGCCGCCCCTCTTAGACCAAAACCCGTGGAGAACACTGCACCCCGCACCAAAAATGGCCCGACTGTCTGAGGAGAAGACCGTACAGCAGTGCTGCAACACAACACCGTGGGAATAGCATGGAGGTATAAAATTATTTTATACCCCGATGGAATAAGTCACCACAAAATTCACAGAATTCTTCGAAGTGACTTGTATTTTGCATTCCAATTTAAAGTAGCAATTAGGCCTAGAAAAAAAATTGTTTGTTTCCGGTCATTTGTAATTTTCCGACCGACCCTCAAAAATTCTGACTGGCCAGGAAACAAAATTTTTTATTCTCACAAAAATGCAGCAAATCTATCAAAATTAGTCTCTTTTGCTGTCTAGGGCCTTAGTCATGGATGCCAGAGCAGCTTTTGAGGCTGTTCCTGGCTTCTAGATAACCTTTAGTATAATCCCTGTAGCTGCAATAAAATTATCTGTACCAAAATTGGAAAATTAAAAAAAAATTCTGACCATCCAACCCTCGATTTTTGGAAATCGCCGTTGACCAGAAACACACAATTTATTTTTCTAGGCCTTTATAAACCTGTCTCCGACAGGTAAGGGTGATTGAAAGGTGTGACTCATTAACATATTTTGATCACAATTTCCTGACATTGACGGAGTGTATTGTTCCAAAACTTTGTCATTAGCATATAAATAGGGTAATCGTGGGTCAAATTGGGGGAGAGCATTTTCTGTCAGTCGTAAGGCCACGCTTTTTTTATTCCTTGTTTCACGAGCTTTTTCTCAGCACCTCCATCAGAGGAGGGCGGAAAAAAAATAAAAATAAAATTTTATTTTTTGATTTCTCGAAAGTTATCCAAGTTCTCTGAAAAGCGGAGAAGAAAAAAATAAAAATTTTATTCCGCAATGAAGGGTCAATTGGAATAGGCTTACCCAAACCTAAACACCAATGTACCGAAGCTTGAATGATGATGAGGCCACATCGACTGGTGTGTCCATGGGCATTTGAGTGCCATAGCATATAGAACTGTCAGAAACCATGTATCAATCCGATTGACTCGGACGGTAAATCTAACAAAAGTCATATTTTTGAAAAATGTATTTTCGGTCTCGGACACCTGAGCGGCGGGCGGAATAAAAATAAAAATAAATTTTTATTTTTTTCCATTTTGACAAGTTTTTGGAGCGGAGGGCTCGTGAAAACCCCCAAAAATAAAATTTTATTTTTTTTTCATTTTCCTATTTTCACCTAGCGGCGGGCCCGCGAAACAAGGAATAAAAAAAGTGTGGCCTAATATGAAATATCCATTTATGGTGTGTTGGACAGCATATTTTTTTTCTCCTGAAAATAGTGTGAAAAACAAAAGCAGGGTTCGTACAGGTCCTTGAAAACCTTGAAAAGTACTTGAAAAAAAAGTGACCTTGAAAAGCTATGGAAAAGTACATGTACTTAAAAATGGAATAGCTGTAAAAATTCCTGGAAAAGTCCTTGAAAAATAAAAAGACATGCACCCTTGACATGCACGTTTGAGGTTTCGTTTTCTTGTGGCCTGTTTTCCGCTAGAGATGTTCTATTTTGATATGAAAATTTGTGTATTTCTCCCTTGTGTGATGCAGTGATATTTTTGTCAGGTCCAGTTTTAGCATTAACAAGTCAAATGGTCCTGAAAGGGGCGATTCTTGGAATAGGCCTTCGCTATTTCCATCAGATGATCCAAGTATTAGACTTTTCCTTACGACGGTACCGAGCCAACCAAATAAAAGGGCTAGTCCTCACACTTGCTTTTCAAGAATAAAGTCCTTGAAAAATCTCCAAATCATCCTTGAAAAGTCCTTGAAAAAAATAGGGCCCAGGTGTACTGACCATGAAATGGCTTGGTGTCAGTAGCAGGAATCTATTTCACCCGTAGGTTTGTCAGCCGGGTATTTTTTCCCCGTGCAGGGGTAGAAATATCCAGAAAAAGTTATGTGAAAAAAGCAAAATTGCCTGGGACCAATAGCAGAGAAGAGGAACAGTCAGCTGTGCTTACATTGGCAAAAGATGGCTACATGCAGGCATTGAATTGGACCATAGTGACACCTATTGGTCAACTGACTGACAGCTCCTCGTTTTGGCTGGCAGACCACTAGTGACATAAAATACTAGTACCATGGGTGTCGAATATGTACATTGGGGCAGTTACATGTACATGAATTTTCGTTGGTCATTATGAAATAAATTGAATGCATAGCTACAGGTAGAGTAAAGTACCAAATGTGACATTGAGCTAAGGACAATATCGGGTGAATATATGTAGAGCAGAATGAAACTGGAGTGCCCATAGGAAACCTGCACTGTTGCCATTTCTATCACGTGAAACAGTCTGACTGGATGTCGAACCTCCAACCTGCAACAGGCACTGATAATTGCACTGCACCATTCTGACACTGCTTCTCCCCCTGGCCTTGTTAACTTGTTTATAAACCATAGTGCTAAAACTAGTGACACAACTCTTGTAAAACAATAGGATGTCACTGTCAGCACATTGCACATTTTGCAGCGAGATGCCTACATTATGTCAAAAAGATGTGGAATTCAACTGCTTTTGCAAATGTCATAATAATGTTAAAAATAGACTTTTTTGGCTTTTCTCTCGCCTGTAAAGTATAATTCACCGTAACTTCAACATGGGCAAAGTGCCAAGCTTGAAAATGTGCACCTGGGCACTTTGCCTATGTTGAAGTAAGGGTGAATTATTCTTTATTCAAGATATGAGAGCCATCTGTTGCCCTTTCTTTCTGACTGCAAGACATCATCATCGCTACCCTGCATTCTGCAGACTGTATCGTCTTAGCTCGTGTCGGCTGCTGTCGCTTCAGACGGGTGGGGGTGGGGGAGATCAGGAGGGGGACTGTATATCCTGCATTTGTCCTGCAGACTGTGCTAAAACAGCAGCACACCAGACGATATCGCAAGTGATCTACTCGCCACCGGTCTTCTTGCCAGCCACCGCAGACTGGGTGATACCAGTTTTGGTCTTGTTTGATAATGGGCGCGAGCATCGCTGGCGAGAAGATTCCACGCATCGCTGTCTGGCGCATACCTGGCGTCAACAGCCTATTTGCTCGGTGGCAATCAGGGCCGACCGCCAAGAAACTCCGTTCAAGCACAAACAGGGCCTAACAGAAATTCAGTAATGGTAAAAGCCATTGCAAACCTCTCTGTTAGTGTTAGGCACTGTTAGTGCTATCGGAGTTTCGTGACAGCCTGCCCTGGGGCGACCGCCACGAAACTACGATAGCACTAACAGGGCCTAACAGAGAAATTCTGTAATGGTAAAAGCCATTGCGTACCTCTCTGTTAGGCACTGTTATTGCCATCGGAGTTTCGTGACGGCCCGCCCTGATCGTTTGTGATATCACCCTGTGGGGCAGTGTACTGCTGGCTTAAAATTTCGCCTTAAAAATCTAGCATTGTCTAGTGTCACCTGCTGTTGCTTCAGCCGGGGCGGGTGTGCGGGGGNGGGTTACTGATGTGACTCTGCAGAGAGGCCATTTTGTACATGTATTGTTTTCTTCAGTTGTTGATGGTTGATGCATTTTGACTTGACTTTTATAAAAATTTGATTGTACATGTTGTATGTCGTGGATTTTTTTAACTCTTTGTGTTTCGTCTTTCCCTTTAGGCTTTAGTTCACATTTCGTAGTATTTTATTTTACCTCTAGTCTTCCCATTTTTTGGCTTGGGCATGATTTCAGTAACAAGTCCTTTGTCTGTGCTTGTTTTTTTTCATCAGTTTGTGTCGTATGAAACAAATACATGTACCAGCAGCATGATCCGTACTTGAGATAAAATTCCCGATCTCACCATGAGAGCCTACAGGGCCTTCCAACTTCTCCTCAGGGCCATATGCACCAAATGAAGATTATTGCTTCTCGCTTTGAGCATTCAGAGTGGCAGTGTAAAGAAAGTGGGCGAGAGATGGATACTCAGTGACTTATCCATGTTATCCCAACCATGTTTTGTATCACAAGTGGGTGGAGCTCTCATTCCGACCTAAACCCTCCACTGCTGCCTTAAGGTCTGGGTCCACATGTGCGTTTACGCTGCGCCCATTGTTTGGAAGCAGAGCGGCGGAAAATAACAAAAGATTTAACGCATCACGCTGCGTAAAACGCACATGTAGACACAAGCCCTAGGCTTAGGTTGCACCAGCATGCTCAAAGTTAAGTTTGAGGTTGACCTCAACTACATGTATGATTTGCCACTACAATCTGAGGTTGAGAACGACTTTGAGGTTAGCTTGAGCACAAAGCCAACCTTAAGTATGATTGGTGCAAGCGGGCCTAGGTCTGCATTTTAGCTCCACCCCCACAGATTTGGTGAGATGACCAATACGGACAGTAGACAGAATTAGCATGATCGGGAGTTTGGTCACTGACATTGGTTTGGGGGATCAAAAAATGGTTTGGGGGCATTGGGGTGCTACACCCACCGTCCCCAGGGACAGCAATCAAACAATGTTGACTTTCACAAACACGCCACTATTGATGCATTTATGGCCTATTTTGCTGATAGAATCCTTCGTAAATTTTTTCCAGGCATGGAATCTGATCATCAAGGAGACCCAGAACCTGGCCAATATTTTCAAATCGCGATCAGAGGAGCTCGCGAGCACCACCATGGAAAAAGTGACGTTTTTAATCCAGGAGAAGAAAGGTGCT
>NMRB01000615.1:35360-47432 GCA_002633025.1 Notospermus geniculatus
TTTTTTTTATTACTTGGTTTACGGGACCGCCGACGTTGAAATTGCCAAATTCAGAAAAAAAATAAAATTGGATTTTGTGTGGTTTTTTTTCTCCTCCGATCCTGTGCATAAAAATAAACCTCTGAAAAAAATAAAACTTCAAATTTCTCAGTTATTTTTTCCTGCTGATGTTGTGTTTCAGCTTCTTGATGTCGAAAAAATAGTGATTGGGAGCCATCATGGTGGAAATATTTCTTCCTCCTCTTCTCGGTAGAGCATTTCAGGATATATTTCGAAAAAAAATCAGTAAATGTTGATTATTTTTTTTATTTTTTCCCCCCTCCGACTTCAGATTTCCTACCAAATTTCCCGTAAACCAACTAATTAAAAAAAAACGGCCTAACCATAACGATGTACCAGTGACGAGTCATCCCTATAGTTCACTTCCACACAAAGAGAGGTTCACGAACCTAGTCAGAGTTCATGAGCCATGTGTTCACATATCACGTGGGCACAGTTCGTGCACCACTGGTCAACGTTCACGAACCACAAAATCAGGGTTCATGAACCTGATCACGGTTCCTGAACCTTGTGGTCACAAATCACGTGGGTACACTTCACACCCTGTAATGTGGTCAAGGTTCACGAACCACAAAGTTGTGGTTCATGAACCATTCCAATGGTCCACCTCTAGGTTGAACTGGCTTTATTCACAGTTCATGAACCTTGTGTGGATTTAAGGTTCATGAACCACAAAATCATGGTTCACGAACCACAGGTTCACAGTTCATGAACCATGCAGTCACAAATCACATGGGTGCAGTTCGCACACCACGCATGGGGTCAAGGTTCATGAACCACACAATCAAGGTTCACGAACCACAGGTTCATAATAATAATAATAATGTAAGTTCTTATATAGCGCTTTTCCAGTTGACCTGCTCAATGCACTTTACATTATTACCCCCAGCTATAGGTCTGTTCATTCGAATTAACTTTCTCCACTCCCCGGGGAGTATTACAGTCCCGGCAGCTGATTTCAGCGCTCATGGACTAACATTCACATAGACCATCACTACCAGCCAGGTACCCCTTTTACACCTGGGTGGGGTGAAGCAAGTGAGGCAAAGTGACTTGCTCAAGGTCACAAGCGAGCGTGTTTTTTTTTCTTGGTCAGGACTGGGAATCGAACCCGGGACCTTCTGATCAGAAGTCCGTCTCGCTAACCACTACACCACGCCGCTCCACGCCGCTTCACAGTTCATGAACCATTTCATTCAATTCTCTTGCAGGAAAACCTGGGAACAAATTCGACGAATCAAAAATGCGTTATATCAAGACGACATCCAAGCTCCACAAAATCCATAACGAATATGTGATCTCAGTACGCGATTTTAAGATCCAGCAGAGCAATTTTCTCAAAACTATTCTACCCAATCTGTTGGAATTTCATCAGAAAATTCAGGAAACCTTAGTCAAACAGTGGTAAGTACATGTACCTTAATATAATGTTTCAGCTTTCCAACAAAGATGGTG
This sequence comes from Notospermus geniculatus, assembly GCA_002633025.1. Classification (NCBI taxonomy): domain Eukaryota; kingdom Metazoa; phylum Nemertea; class Pilidiophora; order Heteronemertea; family Lineidae; genus Notospermus; species Notospermus geniculatus. The sequence continues at coordinate 36,876 of NMRB01000615.1, forward strand.
GCCTACTAGTTCTTCCACACTACCAAACACATCCTCTCAGATAATTATTTTACCTAAACTTTTGTGTCCATGGCCCGCTTGATCAGTTCAGAGTGCCAGCGGTCATTGAATGGTATTAAGCTTCTGACGTCAGATGGTCAGAACTGTTAGACCTGTTGGAAAGGCCTATATTTTGTGGGCCAAGGTGCTTAGGATTAGGAATGACTGACTGTCAATGCCCTACTGTAAAGCCAAGTCTGTGAAAGTAACAATGGAGCTCTTGGGCTGTTCTCTGCAAAACCAGGCGCATGTCGCTCAGAAGTTGAGCCTCAATGAACTAAGATGACACCAGAAGAGAATGGAAGAAATAGATTGTTTCAGATTTTATAATAGACAGCCAGTATTGAAGCGGAGCGGCGTGGTGTTGTGGTTAGCAAGACGGACTTCTGATCCGGGTTTGATTCCCAGTCCTGACCAAGAAAAAAACACGCTCGCTTGTGGCCTTGAGCAAGTCACTTTGCCTCACTTGCTTCACTCCACCCAGGTGTAAAAGGGTACCTGGCTGGTAGTGATGGTCTATGTGAATGTTAGTCCAAGAGCACAGAAATCAGCTGCCGGGACTGTAATACTCCCCGGGGCGTGGAGATATGACATTGGAATGAACAGGCCTATAGCTGGGGCTAATAATTGTGAAGTGCCTTGACAATTAGATGTAAAAGGCACTATAAGCCCACATATTATATTAAACTGACAAATATTTGGTCTCAGCCTGGCACGCTAGGAGCGACTTATGACTGGTTTTGCTGTGGAAGGTCACATTTGTCAAATAGTGGTGGATGCATGTTGATTTCACCTGATTATGTTCTGTACATTTCAGTAAAGAGATTTTAGGCGAGTACGTTCACCTGACGGACCTAACACATGAAGACATCACTAAAGCGCACAAGGAAATGAGTGAACATGTGTCATCTGTCGTACCTACTAAAGAATACTCAGAGTTCTTAGAAAATCACCGGTGAGTTAACTCATTTGCCCCCACAGTCCAGCAGACGGCATCTTCTGTCAAAGCTTTCTCACATCCTATGATGTCAGGGACGGATCCAGGATTTCGGGAAAGAGGCGGCGCACTGTGCTAGAAACATTGAAATCTGCGGTGAATTTCAATTATTTGCTCCAAATTTTTGAATTTCTCGGTCGATTTTAAGGATTTTTTGGCCGAAAGGGGGGCGTGCAGCGGGTGCGCCCCCCTGGATCTGCGCCTGAATGTTGATTGAAAAATATTTGAAGAAAGGTTGTTCTTGTGAACCATCTGAAGAATATTTCTTCAAATTCTTTCCAATTCAATTCCTAGTCTTTTAGGAAACTTGAGCAGAAGGTACCATCTGCTCACACCTAGGGGGTTGATGAGTAAAAACCTGAAAATAATACTTTTAAAGTTAGTCCTCAACTATGACCCCTAAGATGGCAGCACTGATGACGTCACTGCTTTCAGATGACGTCACTGCTTTGAGGTCAAGTCAGACATCGAAACAAAAATCGTGGCATGAAGTCATGTCCATTGCATGGGACAGTAAGCCGTGGTGCCTTGTACCTTGTACCATTGTGAGGGCAAGTAAAAGACCCCATCCAAGTGAGGAACATGAGTAGCTTGAGATGGCCTCTTCCATACTTACCAGGGCCAATAATGCTTTGGCTTCGGCCCTGATGAAAAAATCCAATAAAATAAAATCCCCCAAAATCTCGTGTTGTACATTTCAGGAGCGAACCAATCGAGGAAGAACTCGTGACCTTTGATGACCTTTTACTCGAAGATTACAACGGTTGTTTATGTCCTGACGAAATTGCACTCAACGACCTCACCTTAGAACAAATTAAACTATTGTAAGTTCGAGGTTATCCATAACCAGATCTTTATAGCTGTGGTTACACTACATAAAAATACCTGTGTTTTTCCAGACCCGTGTGTACGAAAATCCCGGCAAGAGGTCACACTACGACACTGTAGATAAGTAGCCCGGCAACAGTTGTGCTGCATGAACTGACTCTTCGGTCATTTCTGTATTGGCACACATTGTCGGAGGTGCGAAAACAACGTCACTTAATGGCTGCGCCATCTGTCGCCGTGCAAAGAGCTAAAGACCACACGGGAATTTCGAAAAGCACGGCGAGATTGCCGTGTCTCAAAAACCCCTGTTTTTCAGACATGGGTTTCTTGAAGCCCGGCAATTCATAGGTGTGACCGCAAAAAAAACTCGGGGATTTTATGTAGTGTAACCACGGCTTATGACTAGGCTGTACTAGGAATTGGCACCTAATGCCCCATCACACTGAGCTAGCTTGGTGAACCCGCACATTTCGATAGCTGAAATGTATGACAGGTGAAGAGTAGGAGATCAGTGCGCAGGCAATCTGACAGCCACACATTTGTTCAAGTCGAGGGGTAAATTTCTGTTGCTATGGTTACAGACAAACATCCTATGAAGAGAAGATTCGGTCATGTGACACGAGAATCGAGAACAAGGAAAAAGATCTGCAGGACATCGAGGACGAGATCGCCAAACTGCCATCGGAATTGTCCGACTCCCAGAAGGCAGAGTAAGTTCACAGATATTCGTCAACCAAAATTCTATTTTCGGTTGAATCACCACTTAGTGCTGTCAACTGATCGAGTGATGCTGAACAGACCGCTCCTTGAGTTCCCCAGAAAGGTTTCTGGAGAGACCGGGATGCTACTGCGACTGCGAAGTCCAGCAGACGACATCTTCTGTCAACGTTTTCTCAAATCGTGTGGTGTTGATTGAAAAATATTTGAAGAAAGTTTGTTCCTATCAACTATCTGAAGAATGTTTCTTCAAATTTTCTTACCGTATATACTCGCCTATTGGTCGACGTCGCGTATAAGTCGACCCCCGTATTTGGGGCCTCAAATCATTGTATTTTGTGTATACCCCACGTATAGGTCGACCCCCTGACTATTGACTGTCAAAATCCCCAAATCCCTAAAACACATCAGCAAATAACACTCGTTCGGCTTCGTCAGCTGTTCCTCACAGCTTGCAAACACAAACAGGCCGCCATTTCCAGGTCATAGAAACCACGTGACACTCGTCCTGCTGGCACATTGTCAACGATCAATGGCGCGTGGTTGTGTTGACACGCTGGCTAACGATCCAAATCACTGCTTATTGCATCAAAGATGTTTGCAGTACTCAACCTAATTCTTTACATGGACAATAGCTGGGCTATATCTGTTAACAGTATTCAATTGTGGGAGGATTATAACTGTTTTTAACACGTCTGACTTAGCCGTTGTGTAACCGGAAGTGGAGATCGCAGTGTCAGCTGATCGTGGACTCTGTCTCTTCTGCATTGTTTTGCCGTCAGTTAACTTTCAAAATGTACCCTGTGTCTTATTCTTGTGTGAGTACACATAATTATATTTCATTCAACGAAAATGATGCTTTTATTTTGTTTATTCACTCCATGCACCCCATGAATGCAGTATTAAATCAGTACATGCCTGCCTTGAATACAACTTCTGAATAAAACTAGCGCCACTCGGCAGCATGCGGAGGGCTGGAGAACTGTTTTGCCGACGGGAACCTTGAAAAATTTCTGGTCCCGAAAACATTATCTGTGTATAGGTCGACCCCCTAACTTCAAGGACCAAAAATTGGTACCAAAAACTCGACCTATACACGAGTATATACGGTAATTTTTTTCCACACTTTTTTGAAAATTTCAACAGATATAGTACTGTCTGCTCAGTATTGGGGCAGGTGGATTGAGGCCGTGAAAAAATAGTTACAAAAATTGGTTTTATACTAGTACATTTGTATTAGATATTAATACCCAGGATAATTTTTCGAAAATTCTATGTGTACTTGCTAAACAGGTAAAATTGTGAAATTTAAGGCCACAAAAAAATGGGTTTACAGTATTCCACGTTTATTTGCAGGTTAATTGTGAAGCAAAAAGCCGCGCTGATCCTGAAACGAGAATTAGCGGAACTCGAGTGCCATAAGGACAAGTACAAGGATCTTTTTGAAATGATCCATCAGCCCGTCGAAAGTCTCGGCGAGAATATCCCAGCGGGACTTGACCTCGACGAGATACCCTCGGACGGAACAAAGGTATCCAACCATAGAATCAAAAAGGTCTGGATGTTGTGACGTTGTTTAGCATGGATTTGTCTTGGCTTTCCGCACGGTTCTCTAAGATTTTCTGCACGGTTCTCTAAGATTTTCTGCACGGTTCTCTAAGATTTTTCCGCATGGTTGCACATGGTTCTCTGTCTGAGATTTAGCTTTTCCGCATGGTTCTCTGTCCGAGATTTAGCTTTTCCGCATGGTTCCACAGGGTTCTCTGTCTTTCATTTTCCACTAGACGTCTCTCTTTGCTTTTCCACACCAGTGTTATATCTAGGCCATTTTAGAGTGGCGCCGCACCATGCCCCCAAAGGGGGCGCCATTGTGCCCTTTTTAACCCCCTAGAGCGCCATGCCCTAAAAAAACAAAAAGTTTTAGTACCCCCAGACCCTTTGTCATAGTCCCTTTTGGTCATATCACCTTAGAAACTGGCATAAATTGGCTGTTGATTGGAGTTATAGAGACGTTTTTAACTTGTTAGCTTTTCAAATTCCGTTAGAAGAAATGTCGCGAATGAAAAGTGCCCTTTTCACAAAGTTTGCACCATGCCCTTCTGAAATCCTAGATATAACACTGCACGCAGTTCTCTATCTGCAGTTCTTTGCATGGTACCACCTGGTTCTTTTTCTTCAATGAGGAGGGCGCCGTACTAGCATCACACAGCGTCGCTGCGAACGTTGTGATCGAAATTTCTTTTTTCTAACGTTATTTCAGTTTACTTCTGGCATGAAAATAACCCGTTTGTTTTGGTCACCCGACAGTAAAACTTACATCATATTGTAGTAGATGAATATTTCTCTAATTTCATTACTTTTTTCCTTAAAATGACAAAATGTGATACCGATAAATGCAAATTAGAAAATCTAAGTGCGAAACATGTGTAGAAGTACATGTAGTGTCAATAAGAAAATAAAATAAACATTGGCTGAAGTTCTAATGATGTATTCCTTAAACCGGTTTTCTGTCTTTACGACATTTTCAAAAGTGAATACAGAATGGAGCAGACGACATCTTCTGTTGAAGTTTTCTGAAAGCCTTGGAAATGAATTGGAAAGAATTTGAAGAAACATTCTTCAGATGGTTGATAGGAACAACCTTTCTTCAAATATTTTTCAATCAATACCACAGGATGCGAGAAAAATTTGACGGAAGATGTCGTCTGCTGGACTCTGAGTTAAATCATTTTCCATTATTGACGTCTGTTGTGATGGTTTTTCCAGTCGGAGACTGTCAGCCTGAATGATACGTCAGCCAGCGTGTCGACGTTACGCACAAAGTTAAAGCTGAAGAACCCGTTCAGGAAAACAACGCCCACAACGCCGACACGACTGCCGAGTAAAGAAGTCCTCGAGAAGAGAGAATCGTACGAAAACGGGGAGAAAGAAAATGAGAAAGTTGAAGGTGCTACAGGGGACAGCGCTCAGGTACGTCGATATTTTTATTTTGACCACGCCGAGCAGGTCTAAGGTATTGAATATTTGCCTGATTAAATGCTCAAACATGTGTTATCAAACCCAAGCTTGGATATTTTGGTTTGTATAGTACACTAATCAAACCCAAGCTTGGATATTTTGGTTTGTATAGTACACTAATCAAACCCAAGCTTGGATATTTTGGTTTGTATTGTACACTAATCAAACCCAAGCTTGTATATTTTGGTTTGTATTGTACACTAATCAAACCCAAGCTTGGATTTTGGTTTGTATTGTACACTAATCAAACCCAAGCTTGGATATTTTGGTTTGTATTGTACACTAATCAAACCCAAGCTTGGGTTTTGGTTTGTATTGTACACTAATCAAACCCAAGCTTGGATATTTTGGTTTGTATTGTACACTAATCAAACCCAAGCTTGGATTTTGGTTTGTATTGATCATGATCACTGGGCCACACTGCCGACCGAATAGGCCAAATTACGTACATATCATGAAATTTTGGGAGCCAGACGTTTGGGTTCATAATATCCGGGAGTTCGTAGAATCGAGGTTCGTAAGAGCGAGGGTACACTGTATTTTGAAAATCAAGGTTAAAGCAAATGGCTCGCGGCGTTTGTTGACAGTTGTTTGTTGACATGTCCTCAAATCAAGCGCCGTTTTGAGAAAAAGGCGAAAAAAGGATTTTAGTTTAATGGGAAATGCATTAGACAGCCAAACTTCGGAGGCGTATTCTGCAAAATCTGCCGCTTCGAAATCAATGTGAATAGTACACAATGTACATTTTGAGTGCCAGAATAGAACAGAAACCACAACAGCACTGTGGCCTGTATAACGGCGAGGAATCAAAATACATGAAATATATGATACGTGAAGCCTCGGCTTGACGTGGCATGTGCGCCAGAATAAAACAGAAACCACAACAGTACTGTGGCCTGTATAACGGCGAGGAATCAAAATACATGAAATATACGATACATGAAACCTCGACCTGACAAGGCATGTGCGCCCGAACAAAACAGAAACCACAACGACTGTGGCCTGTATGATTGTATGACGGCGAGGAATCAAGGTACATAAAATATACAATATGTGAAACCCCGACTTGACGTGGCATGAGAGCCTGACTATGACGCAAATGAGCTAATTAGATACGAGGCCCCTTAACTTGTTGAGGAGTAGGTAAACTACATAGCCTACCTAGGCCTGATGCACACATACACACACACACACATGCACAGCTGGGCCTACACATGCATGCTTTTCAAAGCGATTCCGCGAATCTCACGAAAATAGCGCCGCATGCCTTGCGCCGGGGATAAATGTGTGCCATCATAGTACAGTGACGGGGGCGCAGATTTAAGTGACCTAAACGAACGGAACGACGAATAACTAGTGTCTAACATAGTCTGCATGTAGTGGTTCGCTCTATCCATACTGCTCTGGAACTGAGCCTGAGTCATGTTGGATAGGCGCCGCTTTCTGCCTCGCAACCTCCCTGACGGGTGAGAAGAGAAGCGGGGCAGAATTTGACAAACAAAAACATGTCGAACGCCCCAGTGCTGGTGCAGATATGACGTATATTCGACTACAGCGTTGGCTACCGACAGCGGGCACTTGGCCTCTGCCAGGTCATTGGAGCCGATTTGCAGAATGACTACGTCGGGGGACAACCGCCTAAGTAAGGGGTCAAAAGCCCTCGGCATCTGGCCCACGGAGAGCCCACCAATGCCGGCTATATGGACCGTCAAGGTGTCCTGGTTCAGATTTAGATTGATGATACGGTTGTGCTCGCAGAATTCCTTGAGCTGCCGGACGAAGCTGTGTCCGAGAACCAGGGTTTTGACGACCATAGCTACCTTAATAAGAAACGGGCAAAATAGAATACTTATCTACGGAATACCGGACGAAGGTCCCTTGGTGAGGAATCACAAGAGTTTGACGCTCAACAGAAATGAATCAAAGTTTCCGCAAGGAAATTTGTAGCGATCAGAAATTTGTAACGATGTGTGCAGGTCAAAATCAAGAATGGTTATGCTGCCACGGGAGCTTCCCTGGGAAGGTGCCCGAGAGCAGCGCGCTGATTGGCCAGGCCCAGAGAGCGCGCGGCGCTGATTGGCCAGGGCCTGGGCAGCGGTTCTGGGAAATGTGTGGATGGTTGCGTAACCCCCGCCGGATCCGGGTAGGTGAAGCCCTTGGGGGGTAGCAACCGGGGAATAGGTGCCAGGGTGATTAGTCTGGCGTGGGCCATAAAGGTAATTCCAATCTATGATTGGAAATGGCTTTTAGTTTAATGGGAAATGCATTAGACAGCCAAACTTCGGAGGCGTATTCTGCAAAATCTGCCGCTTCGAAATCAATGTGAATACCGTATTTTCCTGACTATAGGGCGCACCTGACTATAAGGCGCACCCCCAATTTCACCCAAAATCTCTGATGAAATCCATACATAAGGCGCAGTCCTGTCAGTGAATGCGTCAGTGCATATTATACACATACAATGCATGGCTGCTCAGTGTGCATTGACCCAACAACAGCCAAGACAATTACAGGGTCTGATTGCCTAGTTTGAACCCATTGACATCTGCAATTCTGCTGTTGGTACTGATGGCTCTGGTTGTATGATTTCTTAGCTTGTTGTGACAAATTAGGCCTAACTGAAACTTCATCAGTTCACAGTTCACTGCATCATCTGTCAACCAGCACTGTGACAATGACTTTGGCTTGCATGCATGCATCCATGCATGCTTGAATGCTTGGGTTCGTCAGTGTCTTGACACTTCTGATCAAATTGTCAGACTGGATCCGCAGATAAGGCGCACCACCCTATAAGGCGCACCCCCAATTTTAGACCCTTCTTCAAGGAAAAAGGCTGCGCCTTATAGTCCGAAAAATACGGTAGTACACAATGTACATTTTGACCCACTGAATTTGAAAATGTCATTAACCCATTTTAACAAATTTTTAATGGAGCCTCGTCCCCAGTGTTTACATTCGCATATGTGCACAGGTTTTGCATATGGCTGGAGCACAGCTTTGCCTGGAGGCGAGATTCACTCTCTATGGGAGGTACCACCAAAAATTTTAACAAACCCCGTGAGCCATTTGCTTTAACCCCGTCCTTTCTCGTGCAGACTGCCAACCCAAACAGAAAGCTGGAAGAAGAAGAATGGTTTCATGGCGTCTTACCGCGTGAAGAGGTACAGCGCCTCCTGAAGAACAACGGTGATTTCCTCGTCCGGGAAAGTAGGAACCGGAAAACCGGCGAGGCGCAGTCGGTGTTGTCTGTGTTCTGGAACGGTCACAAGCATTTTATAATTCAAGGCGGGGAGGTGAGTAGGAAAAGTTCTGATCATGATGTGAGAAGTTGCAGAGTTGACTCTGTGTTGCTGCTGAGTGTCCAGTCTCATCCAGGGTCCATATTCATAAGGCCTAGCAAAATAAATTGTGTGTATAAAATTGAGGGTTGGACGGTTGGACAGGCCTAGCTACAGGGATTAGGCCTAGGCCTATACTAAAAGGTTAAGCCAGGAACAGCCTCAGAAGCTGCTCTGGCATCCATTACTAAAGGCCTAGAGAACAAAAGAGATTAATTTTGATTAATTTCTGTTTGCCATGTAAAATGAAGGAAAAAATGACATGTAGGCCGGGGGGACGGGGTGCAACAGAAAAAAAATATTTATAGAAGGAATCCATTTTAAACAAAAATATTAAAAATTTGCTTGAGCAAAAAGAAACCATTTTATAAGCAAGGATTTTTGAAAACGTTAATTATAACATATTTATTTATACTAGAAATATTAAAAAGATTCAATACAGAAACCATAATTGATATAAAAGAAAAGAAATACATCTTCGTCTTCAAAGGAGATAAGTCATCTGAAAATGAAAAATTCGTGTTAAAATTAAAATTTTTGTGGACCAGTCAACTGGTGACTGGCAATATTAAAGGGAGACATCCAAAAGATACTGTCCGGCAGGCACTCTTTGCCATAACACACAGCGCCATCTGTTAATCGACGGTGACACTACACTGATCAAAACAAAAACGCAAAGTGCAAAGTGCACAGATCTTTGTTGTTTACGTCAATTTGAGAACAGTCTTTAGCCCATATTGTCCATCTGATTCCCACCAGTCTATCTGGACTGACGCCCATCTAGCCTGGTTTGAATCCATCACATTTCCTGCTTCTGACGAGCTCACACCCTCAGCCAATCATCGGTGTGCGAAGGCTAATCGACTTGCCAATCAAAACCCGTGTTAGAAATGTCTGCGGGAAGAGAAGAAAAATGAGTGCCGAGCAGCGATTTGTTTCGTGATTTAGGCCATACCAATTTGATTGTTCGTGTAACGGATTGTTAGGCCATACATGATGGAGCATGAGGGCGAAAAAAAAGAAAAAAATGCAAACCATAAGTTATGTGGTCGCACAAGGGTGAGCATGAAGGTAAAAAAATGAAGCTCTCAGGCCTAAAATCCAAGGATTTGGGATTTTTTAAGGGTAGCACGGCCAAGAGCCAGGCATCGATGGTAATGACCATTGATGAATTTATGCCCTGCCTCTGCTGCTGGCCTCTGCTGTTCACTTTGACGATGTTTGATGACTTCGAGCCTGTATATTTTTTTTCCCGAAATGCATTTTGAGCATGCGGGCGGTTAAAAAACAAAGCCTTCCCGCATTTGCAAAAAAATTTTTTTTCGAATATTATAGCATTTTAAACGAGCGGGCGCAAAAAATTTTTTTTTCACTTTTGGGATTTTAGGCATGAGGGAAATCCGTTAAACGAACATTCAAATTGGTATGGCCTTAGGGTTGGCTCGGAGGCGGGGTCAAGTAGGGGTCAGATTCATTTATAATCTATGAGTTAATGCAAAAGATGACATGATTGGGACAAGGCTAAAGACGCAGTCAGTGGCCTTGTTTGGACAAGATGATATTGTCTGGTATGTAAAATGAAGGAAATGTAGGCCGTTGACAGATGCCGCACAAAAAAAA
>NMRB01000615.1:52028-76237 GCA_002633025.1 Notospermus geniculatus
TGGGCTATTGACTTGAAACTTGGTACATATACACCCCTATGTCAGATGACCTATGACACCACTTTTTGGTCCGATTCAATTCTCCGCTTGGCCACCAGGTGGCCATAACCAAAGCTCAAAGTCCAGTACATGTAACTCCTGAACTGGATTTTCTCCAAATTTTTATCAGGTGCATCTAACGAGGATACATGACCCTGGAACATTTCAATTTAACATTTGTCATTTGTTTTTCTGGTACGTTCACCCAGGTGAGCACATGGTCCATGGACCATTTCATTTTCGTTTGTATGTACTATTTACACTAGGCCTACAACTCTATGATCTTTTTCCATTCTTCTTCCTGTTACATTTACTTGAACTTCTTCTTATATTGTTACTCTTGTTTTTATAATGTCGGTGTAATAGCTTTATCAGCTAATGTATTGTTATCTTGTCTCACCATAAACAAATCTGTATTCTGTATATACTGGCATATACACAACAACCAGTGATTAACAATCCTATGTACACAAGAGAGCGGCATAGTTAACGCATTAACATTACGCAATAAATTATAGATCTACGTACTACATTTCGATTATTTCATTTCGTTTTGTTTCGTTTCATTCCGGGTTTTATCACTGACCATGGCACAAAGAAAGAACGCATTGAAGTCGACACAACGGATGATAATAAATAGGAAGTCAACTTCCAAAATTTCGCAAATTTTCGACCCCAGTATTCCTCGGGCACTTTTCAGTTGGGAGTCTTAGGCCCATATTCTAGAAGCCTCCTTAACTCAAAGGTCCGCTTTTGTACTGTCCTGCAAACAATTAAGCTAAAGGTAAACCTCTGAGTTAAGGAAGCTTCTAGAATACGGCCCTTAATCTTAGTCTTTTCTGGTTTCTCCAACTGAAAAGTGCCTGAGAAAGACCCTGTTTGGGGTTGATTTGCGAAATTTTGGATGTTGACTTCCTATTTATTATAACCATTGCACAAAAGCTTCAATCGAATAGGAGTCAATCCATGGAGAGTGACGTCATTAGCTCCGGTTTCAGTCCAGTTCCCAGAAAACATTGCTTGAAAATAATAGCTGTTTGTAGCCAAGACGAGTGTGCGGGAACTGAATAATCTCCAGCAGACGGTAACATCGCACGGAAAAATAAATCAAAATCAATACAAAATGGTTGCTCTTTCGCTTTTGCGTAAGAAGAAACTAAACTACCTGGTATTGTATCATGCCATTTTCATTTTATTTTTTTCTTTGGAAAACAGCTTTTACAGAATAAAGTGGAAGAGGTAGATGATCATTATACAATGTATTCTCTAATGGGGCATCTTTAACAGACGCCACACGCCTTGGGGCAGTAGAGTTTGACTGTTGGGTTGAGTTCGCAGTGACCCCAGCTCTGCCACATTTTGCATTCTGATCGCCGGTCCACACAGCCACCTATATTTGCAACGAAAAATGATGTGAAATACCGGTATAAATATTGTCACCACAAGGTGCGGTAATGAAGCAACTAGTAGGCCTAGGCTACACAGAGGATCACAAGATGAATTGTCTTGGTCGTTGAGTGAACACTGTCACACATTCAAATTTTGCATGTTTGTCTTGCGCGGCCATGTTGGCCATCAGATGGTCGGCGACGACATCAAAACTATCACGTCATGACATTTTGATGTCACGATCTGTGTGTTGACGCTGTGTTCATGCCGTGACGTCGCTGGACATTTTGACAAATATGACGGCATCATGTCGCCATGGAAATGTGACGTCACGAGAAGAAACTCTTTTTCACCCGATCCTGCACCTCCCCCGGCCATGTGTGAATCGTCAGTGTAGTAGGCGACCAGTATCTAGTATCTAATTCTAACATTTTAAAGTATGAAATAGAAATCGGGTTTCTATTAAAGGTAGACATTGCTTCCTACCAGAATCGAACCCACGGACCCTCGCATAAGGCATCAATCGCCAGCACTAACATTTTAAAGTGACGTCATTTTCACGTTCTTACACTCAGTCTCGTTTTGGAACACTTCACGTCATGTGACGTATGCCTTTGCGTTAATAAAATCTTTTGAGATTATGACATCGCGACAACCCAGTGCACAAACCTGGTTTGGGTGTAGGTTTGCCGCTATCCGTGTGTCCACCACCACCACACGCACGGCTACACGCCTTGTTACAGTTTCTGTCCATCCACTGCCTGTTGTTGGTACATTCACCTCTCTTGGCCCAGTCAGTGCACTGGCTGTCAGAGGCCATGTTGACACACTTTGCTGGAACAGAGAAATGCAGACGAGTCGGAACCGAGTCCAAACGGAAGTAGAAAGTGATATCCCTGTACGTGTAGATCTAGAACAACACTACAGTTAGGCCTATGTCTACAGTTCATGTCCATGACAGGCTTCTTGACCAATAAGTGAGACGGCTCGGCTGTTCATCATCAGATAATGCCCTTCTGGCCAAACCACGACAAGACATGTAAATCAGCGTACCATCCTTCTGGAGAACTTAGACTGTATTACATGGAGGTTCTAAACGGAAGCTGAATTATTATTGGTATACATTGTATTTCAAAACTGGTGGGAGGCAGTGAAGTACTTACGATATCCCGGGTCGTTGATAACTGTAAAATAAAGAATGCAATATGAGAACCCACCAAATTTAACACCCTCTTTATTCTTTCCTAATGGCGGGTAGGCCTACATGAGTGGTGCGATCGGTATCGGTCCCAACGATAATAGGGAGGTTGAGATGAGCGACTTATCACGGATCCTTATATGTATACGGATAGATTTCTGTACAATGAGGATAAATTTTGTGTACATTTCGATCCATATACCTATAAGGATCCGTGATAAGTTACTGATAAATATCAAGAAGTCAACTTCCAGGACTTAGCAAATTTTCGACCCCCAACCGGGGTCTTCTGCAGGCACTTTTCCACACTAGATTTCAGAAAAGAAATATCGTGTGGAAAAGTGCCAGCCTGAAGACCCGGTTCTGGGGTCGAAAATTTGCTAAGTCCTGGAAGTTGACTTCTTGATATTTACCACTTTGTGTGTCAATTTTTGTGCTTTCTTCTTTGGATGATAAGTTGCTGATCTCAAACTCCCTATTCTAACGTTACCATCCGACATGTCATTTCCATCACATCTTGTTGAGCACCAGTAATTTATTGTCCGACTTCTAGCTGCGAGGCCAACGCGCCAACCACTAGCCATAAAGGAAATCCTCTATGGCCATGGGTTAAGCAGTGCTATGTAGTAGCTGCAAGGGGTTCAATGCAACTACCCCTGCATGAGCTAGGCCTATATGGTACCAAACTAGCAGATCTACCCACCTCTTAGGCCTGGCTTGCATTTATTGCAGGTCAGCTGACAGTTCCGTTCCATCCAGCCAGCATTTCTCTGACATTCTCCTTTTGCAAGCCAGAAATTGCACATGTACTTGCCAGCGATGTCAAGGCAGACCCTCTCTGGAATACAAGGGGGTGAAATGTGAAATTGAAAGCAAACTGACGATAAAACAGTCATATAACCCAGTTGAGTTAAAGCGAATGGCTCGCGGGGTTTGTTGACATGTCCTCAAATCAAGTGCCGTTTTGAGAAAAAGGCGAAAGAAGGATTTTAGTTTAATGGGAAATGCATTAGACAGCCAAACTTTGGTGGCGTATTCTGCAAAATCTACCGCTTCGAAGTCAATGTGAATAGTACAAAATGTACATTTTGACCGACTGAATTTGAAACTGTCATTAACCCATTTTAACAAATTTTTAATGGAACCTCGTCCCCAGGTGCACGTTCGCATATTTGCACAGGTTTTGCCTATGACTGGAGCATGGCTTTGCCTGGAGACTAGGTTCACTCTCTATGGGAGGTAGGCCTACCACCAAAAATCAAAACAAACCCGCGAGCATTTCGCTTTAACTCTAGCAATGGGAAAATGTAGGACGTGTACCTTGGACAAGCATATGGCACGATTTGCAGGACTTGGCACAGTTAAATCTCATGAATGTTGGGTTGTTGTCACACTCTCCACGCTGGGCCCAATCCTTGCATTTCTTCTCTTCCTTCAGGTTGCGGCAGTCTGAAAAAATGAAGTCCGAGATGATTGGAGGGATGTGAAGGTCGTATTTTGAATCCGCCAATCACAATAGGTGTAACATTTCCCTAACTTGTGAAACTGCCATGGCTTTCCGTCTCCGCATGAGTGTAGGGGAAAGGGAGGTAAATTGGACCAGCACATAAATTGGACCACCTAAGATTACTCGCACTTGCAGCTGTTGAACCAATCTGATTATTTCTCAATCGTTGGCAATTGAACCCAATACCATGATATAAGGCAGTGGACAATTACTGTACAAACCTTGATGTTATCACAGAATAGAATGATAGCGGTCCAACTTATATACGGAGGGACCTAAATTGGACCACTTTGCCAAAATTTTGATTTCCAAATTACTCCACTGTTAGGCGTGGAATGAGGCCCTTGTCCCTTTCCTAGATGGAAATACTGCCTTGACCAACACCCAAAGCCGTACCCACAGCTCATCCATGTTGATTTCACAGCCTTTTTCTCTTAGGTGGTCCAATATCCCTCCCTTTCCCCTAGGGGCAGAAGTCAGATTCCCAGTGTATGAATTACCCGAAATGAACTTCTGATGGATTGGGTACTAACTTCTTGTCAGATCTTTGGCTTCATTGCATTTGTTACATGAGCTAGCACAGAAGATGGTGTAATATCCTGGGTTGACCCCACACGAGCCTTCATCAGCCCAGTAGTTACAGTCACTGTCGCTACCGTACATCAGCTTGTAGAGGTTGGTGCATTTTCCTGGAGGGAAAAGGGTGGACAGAATGAAGGACGCAAGCTGAACTAAATAGAAATGAGAAACCCACATCGCCTCACTGTTTCTCCCGACAGGTCGGCGCTGCAAGCGGTGTACCGAAGACGTCAAAAACAGAGCAAAGAAACGCAATGACGTCGCGTCATGACGTCCTTGACGCGGTGCAACACGGACGAAACGTCAAAAAATCATGTAGTCCGCAGTCTGGTTGAACACATCATTCTCCCACAGCAGGGGTTTTTACCTCGCTCCTCAGTCGCACAAACTTTGTGTAGGCTACGTGCGAGTGTATGAAGACGCCGGAGCAAGCCCAAGCCCTAATATGGGAGAATGGTGACCAAGACAACTTACTGAAAGACGGCTAGCTGCTGAAGGTACGAGATAACGGTTACCTGGTTACCGGTAATATTGAAAGATGATTCTTCACTGTGCAAAACCCCTTGCTCTTGGTTGGGGCCTACAACCTACCTCTGATTCCATAGCTACAACTGTTGCAGGATTTCTTGCAGTTCTTCAAGGCGACTCTAGGTTCAGTGATACACTTTCCCTCGTGAGCCATCTTGTCACATTTGAAGTCGTCCCAATCGTTGTTGCAGTTACCTTGGTGTTTGAAAAAGTGTGAATGAATCTCGGAGAATCTGGTGAACTTAGCATTGGAAGGTATTTCTACTCTACTACACTGCACAGGCCAGGCATGGAAGGTGTTCATTTTTCATCAGTCGGTACCTCTTCCGGGTCAAGTAGAGCAGCCAACAGCGGGCCAAGCGGCAAGTGACTCATTCTACATTGCTGCTTCATCCGTCCACTGACACTCAGTAGTGCACTTCCAACTTGGCCCACAAAACTCGATTTGAGCCCCTCTTCCTTTCATCCTTGGGCAAATGCATCGATCCTATGGATGTTTCAAAGTAGTCTACCTTAAAGCAGAAATTGAAAACGTTCGGATTTACCTTTCCCGAATCCGCAGGAATTACAAGAGGCAGCGCAGTTCTTCTTCATCCAGAATGCCCTGCTCAGGTCGTCATCAACACACTGGCCAGCTCGGGACCACTTGAAGCATTCTTGCTCGTTTGGATGTTCGTTCTTGCATTTCCCTGCAATACAACTCACGAAGGTTATAGCTTGTAAATCCTGTCCATGTATCAGGCCTGGGTGAACTTCGACTGGTTCATTCTCACCCCATCGTCGCCTAACTGCTGCCAGACATGTAAAATGATGCCAGTTTTTAGGTCAACACGTGCGGTAAACTGTCCGTTTGAGAACGGAAAACGTTAAAGTGTCATGTTTAGGAAACCAGACTTGGCTTACCTCTGGTGATATAACCGCATGTTCCACAGGAGTCTGGGCATTTGTTTTTCATCCATTCTGCGTTGCTCACGCATTGTCCTTCTTTCGCCCAACTGTCGCAAGATCTGTCGAACTCGAGGTTTCGGCAGTTTCCTGTAAAAGATAGATCCCTGGTTTGGTTACTCATTGCGTTGCTTTGTGCAAACTCGGTCACTCCTTCCAATTTTCAGTAGTATGAGAGGACTGAGGTATCTGTCTCGCGCCGAGTGTGAAGTAATGTCAACCAACCAGAGCGTTTGTAACTCAGCAACGATTATTCTGATTGGCTGAGGGGAAAGATCAGCAGTCAGTGTTAGGGTCTCCACAAGGCCTATACTAGAGAACACGCACCCATGATTTTGGACCCGGAGCCCTCTGCATCATCATACCACATTCACCACGGTTTGTTGGTGAGTGGAGATTCAGTGTGTTCAACAAATCGCGAANCCGAGGAAAGCATTTGGGGTTTCGGGTCCGCTTTAAAGCAGAAATTGAAAACGTTCGGATTTACCTTTCCCGAATCCGCAGGAATTACAAGAGGCAGCGCAGTTCTTCTTCATCCAGAATGCCCTGCTCAGGTCGTCGTCAACACACTGGCCAGCTCGGGACCACTTGAAGCATTCTTGCTCGTTTGGATGTTCGTTCTTGCATTTCCCTGCAATACAACTCACGAAGGTTATAGCTTGTAAATCCTGTCCATCAGGCCTGGGTGAACTTCGACTGGTTCATTCTCACCCCATCGTCGCCTAACTGCTGCCAGACATACATGTTTTAGTCGACGATGATGCCAGTTTTTAGGTCAACACACGGTAAACTGTCCGTTTGAGAACGGAAAACGTTAAAGTGTCATGTTTAGGAAACCAGACTTGGCTTACCTCTGGTGATATAACCGCATGTTCCACAGGAGTCTGGGCATTTGTTTTTCATCCATTCTGCGTTGCTCACGCATTGTCCTTCTTTCGCCCAACTGTCGCAAGATCTGTCGAACTCGAGGTTTCGGCAGTTTCCTGTAAAAGATAGATCCCTGGTTTGGTTACTCATTGCGTTGCTTTGTGCAAACTCGGTCACTCCTTCCAATTTTCAGTAGTATGAGAGGACTGAGGTATCTGTCTCGCGCCGAGTGTGAAGTAATGTCAACCAACCAGAGCGTTTGTAACTCAGCAACGATTATTCTGATTGGCTGAGGGGAAAGATCAGCAGTCAGTGTTAGGGTCTCCACAAGGCCTATACTAGAGAACACGCACCCATGATTTTGGACCCGGAGCCCTCTGCATCATCATACCACATTCACCACGGTTTGTTGGTGAGTGGAGATTCAGTGTGTTCAACAAATCGCGAACAACAAAAACCCACGGAGCGGAACGATCCTTTGCTCAGTCGATACTGAGATTATGGGCCGAGTAACCCACCAGTTGTAGGCCTATCTAGTTTTCCGACATCATCTTACCCCACTTGCTGTTGCATGTCTTGCATGATTTCTTGCACTGCCTCTTCATGAACGACGGGTATCTGTCGCAGTCACCTCGCGCTGCCCACGCATCACATCTCTTATCTTCAGGATATCGGTTGAAGCATTGACCTATAAGGAAGTACAATGTATTGTCAACAGGAGGAAAAGACGAAAGCCTGTCAGACTGCATGCCCAGCGTCCACTGGTTTTCGCAAGTCACATACCAGAGAATGGCGATGAGGCCGAACAGTCCAGGGTGTTCCCTGGATGGTCGGACTGGCAAGGACGAAGAATACGTTTTGAGCACCGAGATGAAAGGATTCGAAGATCGCCTGGGACAAAGGGACAAAAGTCGATAAGATCGTGGAAGGAAGAGGGAAAGGACCTTCGAGAAGACCCTCCAGAGCAAGAGAGAGGGGACCTTCAAGAAAGTCCTCCAGAGCAAGAGAGAGGAGACCTTCGAAAAGGCCCTCCAGAGCAAGAGAGACGGGACCTTCGAGAAGGCCCTCCAGGACAAAGAGCAAGAAGGCCCTCAAGAGCAAGAAGGCCCGCAAAAGCAAACAGCAAGGGACCTTCGAGAAGGCCCTCCAGAGCGGAGAGGAGACAGGCCTTTGAGAATAGTCGAAGAAGAGAAGTACATCCTTCGAGAAGGGCCTAAAGGGAAGACTAGCCTTTGGCGGGACTGCGAAGAGCGAAGCACGTCTTCGAGAAGACCATTTAGGAGACCAGAAAGTACACTTGGCCCGTATTTTAGAATGCTCCTCAACATAAAGGAGTTCCTCAAGGCTATTCTCAACAGAAAAATAATAGCCTTGAGAAACTCCTTTACCTTGAGGAGCATTCTAAAATACGGGCATTCGAGAAGACATACAGGGAGATTTTGGCACCTACCAGGTCTGCCCTTGATGAGATGGTCCATACCATACATAGCACATCTATTACACGCCTTCCTGCACTTAAAGTTCATAAAGCCATAGTCAGTGTCGCAGTCTCCCTTGTGGGCCCGTTCATAACACTCCTCCTCGTTGGGGTGTTCGTTTATGCAGTGCGAGTCATAGTAGGCTGCAATGAAGCAACAACGACCTTTACAAAGCTGTCCGATGAAACCTGAATGGACTAAACCCAGTATACTGTCGCTGTCATCCGCCGGACATAACATTTCAGAATGCTCCTAACGTAAAGGAGTCCGCCTTTACGTTGAGGAGCATTTTAAATACGGACCATAGACTTTTCCAACAAAGATGGTGGCTTACTCATTCTCCCACATGATGTCGTGGCCATTCATTGTCCTCTCAGACAACTAGTTTACCAAACATTTGTGCCCATGGCATATTTGACCATCTCAGCGTGCCAGCAGCCGTTACCCTAGATTGGATACCCTGTTGCACAGGATTGGACTAGACCTTTTTTACGTTACCTACATTGTGGTGTGACACACTTGCATTCCTTGTTAAGGAAGCCACCCTGACATGGGACGTTCCCACAGCGGGCTGCACACTTGTACATCCTGTTGACGATCATGACGTCAGTGAAAGACATCTGTGAGATCCACACGTTTCCATCCCAGTATTCTTTGGACTTGTCACGTGGTATGATGGTCTGGCCGCCTTTAGTGAAGGCCTGAAACAGATAATCGTCGATAATATGCGGCTGCATGTCCGGCACACGCAACCAGCTCGAATTCAGTCAGGGTTGTTCAAGGCTAATTAACCTGCCGCAAATTGGAGCTATCTGCTGTGAGCAAAAAGTCATTCGAGACCGTTTGCTCAACAGTTAGCTCCAGTGTGCAGCAGGCTTAAGCACACAAACTCGAATTTAGACCTCCACCCGAAAGAGCGGACGTACCTTGATTTCATAATGCATAATGGAAGACAAATCATATGGAATGCCAAACCTCTCAAGCTGTGAGTCCTTGTAGGTTGTGAAGGCAGACGACAGACCTGGGTCAACGTTTATCCAGTTCACCTTGATGTATCGGTCTCTCTCGGGAAGCTGATGTTCGTGGACGAGACCGATGGCATGGCCGATCTCGTGCCAGTACAAACCTTTCTGGAAACAAACAGTAATACCACAGGTCACCCACATCCTGAGAATCTCAGGTACTAGTATTACGGTCCCTCCCTCCCTGATGGAAACAAGCGCAAGGAGGGGAGTGGTTGTGAAGGCCCTGGATGTGAGGATGGGTAACTCTCACAGAGTGACGGTATTTGAGCCTGAAACATTATCAGAAATCTGATGCTTGCTAAGTCCAGCATGCCTTGTCGACCACTCTTCTGACCGTTCATCCACCATGCCTGATGATAGGAGCAGTCACCGCGTTATCGCCAAAAGACGGCAGCAAAGTTCTGGCGGACAGTACAGTTTAACGGATTGGTGATTGGTGATTGGGTCCGTTTGGCATTGAAATGGACCGTAGTGACTTCTGTTGGTCAACCGACTGACAGCTCCTTTTGGATCGACTGATCAACTGAAACTTATCCTGATTACATGTACAAGATAAGCAATGGAAAATCGTTGGCGAACCTTGTCACTGTTTGCATCTGGTGCTTGCTGTGATCAACTAATGTAAGCCTTGTTTTGACCTAAGAGTGGGCAGTACCAAGAGGAAGCAAGATCGCATGACCCTACAAAGACTGGAAACATGGAATCGGTGCTTACCCATCGACATCCAGCGGAATCGAGGAACAGATTCTGACTTCCACCAACCATGCCTAACTGGGAGCTACACCTGGAAGTGAAAATGTGCTAACGCTTGTGACACTGTACCTCTAATTGTAATGTATCGGCGGTCCCATGAACACAGGGAAGACGTCTCCTGGGCTTTTTTCAGTAGGGGCCTAAAACCTGTAGCACACTAGGCGATATCGCAAGTGAGCAAAGTCGGCTGCTGACGCCAACTGTGTGCGATTGACAGCGATGCGTGGTTTCCTCTCGCCAGCGATGTTCGCCCAATACCAAAACCGATGTCGCCAGTCTGCGGGGGCTGGCGAGAAGATCGGTGGTGAGTACTCGTAGATCGCACTTGCGATATCGCCTGGTGTGCTGCTGGCTTTAGATTATTTGCCCATTTCGAATACACTATACATGTACTGGGACAGATTTGAATCGGCTCTTCCTGGTGGACACTTTGATGACATCGTACTTTAGTTGTTTGTGTTATCAAGGATGGTACTGGAAGACATTGGACCCTACCCTGATCCCTGTCTGAAGAGGACTTTATTAACATCAGAAGGTCTCGCTGGTCTGAACTTTAAACATGTCTCTGCCTCGTAGACGTCCATGGCTTCGCGGATCTCCCGCTTCTCATGATCGCCTGCAAAACAGAAAGAGAATGAGACAGCACTGTCACCAGAGAAGGGGGGTTAACCACTTTTCAAAAGCCGACTCCTCCATGTCGGTAAGATGATTTGAAGAAATGCTGGGAAGCAGGAAACAAGCGAACACTTACTGAAATCGTTGCCATTGAACTCGTAAGGCATTGTATTGTGTGTCCAGCGGAACTTGTCCCCCTTCCAGGCCTTTCTCTTCGTCCTACCCTGTTGGTCCCTGTAAAATGATAACGAAGGGATCAGCAATGTATTGTATTGAGTTTATGTACGTACATAGCACGAATCGTACAGCAACGTGAGTGCGATTTGCACCAAACTATACGGAAAATTTGACTTGGAAATGATCAAAGGGCAAAGTCGTTCTGCTTTACCAAATGGTCATATGACCCACAGTCAACATACTTCGAAAACAACATCTTATGCTGCTCTGGAGTAAGGATCAGGTCGGTCTCGTAGACACGTGTTTCGTTCTGGAGTGCCGAGAGGAAACCTGAAGAAGAGAAACTTTGTATACGATTATCTGAGCAGACCGTGGTTCTGATACCTGCTGCCTACTTTCACAACTTCTCCCTAATCTACAAGACTTAATGGAGCCGGTGTAACATCTGCCAATGTTCTCCATTTTTCAGTGTTTCTTTCTTTGTCCTGGGAACATAGTGACAATAGACAGCTACAGCGACCAGTGAGAAAAAGCACTGCCATTCTCATGGATCATTTTCGCCACTCCTAAAAGCATCCTGGAATTCATTGGTGCAGGTACTTACGAATTACAGGCTTGGTTCCAAGTCCGACAACCGGTGGTGGCCCGCTGGGCTTGATCGGTGGTGGAACAGACCCGCCTACGGCAAGGCCCACAGCCTGAAAATAAGAAAGAATGGAAAAAAACTCTGTGTTACCGTACATGGAAACAAGGGCAATTATCTGAGAGTCATGCTTCAGAGATGACGTAAGATGAAAAGGTATGAGCGAAGAAAGAATGTTGATGAAAATGCCCTGATCGGGGCAAAGGTAACCATCAAAACAAGAAGAAGCCTCATCGTGGATAGAGTCAGGGCGAGAACTGTCCTGAGTTGGATGGAGGGCCTTTTATGGCTTGGGCATCAGTACTGTGTCTATTTGTCAACGCAATTCGGTTGATAAGAGACTGTTGCTTACCAAGGAACTTGTTTGAAGAGTGTTATCAATCAACCTTCATCTTAAACATCTGCCCTGACTTCACACCTCCACTGTCATGTTGATTGCTGAAGTCAAACATGATCTGAAGAGAGATGAACGGTCGGATGGCGATGAAACATGGACCGAAACGGGGGCAGAATCAGGGCTTTAAAGCGCCCCAGTTTGAGGTATGGCTCACCCTCCCCTGGCGACGGAATCTGGAACCAACGTGCTAAGTTCAACTCGCTCTTTTTTGCGTGTCTTACCTTTCATCAAAGGCCTGGCATGCCTGGATAATGACTCATTTCTTGTCGTAGAATTCAAAATGTCTGCCTTTCAATAGAAGGTACTGCTCCACGTGCGAGTTGGTGCTAATAACATCCTCTGCTTGGGGGTAAAATATAAAAGCTAAAGCTGATTGCAGACCTTCGGCCTTCTTGGATCATATACTTAGAGCTAGAATAGTCCAGCACTATCTACCATGGAAGGGTTGGGTCTGGAAGGGTTCAGGTAAGGGTTAGCATCTACCATGGCAGGAGGAAATAATCTATTTATTATTTCCTCCTGACCATGGAAGGTATAGGCGTAGAAGGGTTTGGGTAAGGGTATGCATTATCAATAGTGCAACACAAACACAAACTCTGACATCCATCCGCGATTTTGCTCCGTTTTGACCCGTTTCGGTCCGTTCCAGCCCGATCGGGTCCATTCGGTGTTTCTGGAACCACAAGAAGACGGGAATCATACAGGTGGTAATGGGTTTAATGTCCTATATCATGAGAAACTCAGCCGCTTAAGGGCCTATACCGCTCCCTACGATGACAAGTGAGTGACATGTGACATGTGAGAGGGGAACAGCGACATTGGCACCAATGACAGCCGTCGGAAATGTGAAGGTGCAATGGAATGTCTTTGACCTGCAAACTGGCGAAGCAAATTTCGCCCAGCGCTGTGGCAAAAATGCATGTATTTAAATACTCTGGAAGCATTGGGCATGAAATAATAAGATTCTGAGGTGAAAGATATAGCTTCCTACCAGACTCGAACCCACGGTCCCTCGCATCAATCGCCAGCACTCATTTCTTTGTAGAAGCTTTCAAATTTCACACTTCAAGGCGTCATTTGGTGACATTTTTTTGCGTCTGTTCTTGTTTGTTTTCGTTTCTGTCACCTTCATTGATCTTTCATTTCTATGTAGTAGCAGAATCCGAAAAACGGACGCCTTTTGCCAAATTCAAGTCCTGTTTGTCATTGAGCCAGTGTCTTGCTTTGCTGGTTTTACTTCTTTGTATTGCAGGGTGCCTCCTGTTGACAGCTTGGGTCCCTTGCCATCAGCAGTTTGCCANTGAAATGACCATTTTTGAGAAGTGACAATTTTAAAAAATCATTATTTTACCAGAAAAGAATTTATTTTTTGTCTACATATGCTTAATACATTCACTTTTACCCATTTGTGATATTTGGGTTGCCATGGTAACCTTTTTACAGTTGCCATATCAACCGTATTGGTTTTTACATCAGTACGTTTATTTTTTGTGTTTTCTGCTCTGAATATCACTGTAGATATCAAATTTATTGATACTCAAGGTCTAAAGGTGTCGTACCATGATATTTTGAAATTCGCTTTCATTGAGTACCTGAGTTACCACTCTGCTGCCTCATCAGTCAGTCACTGCACAAGTCACTACAGCACTTTCTACACATGTGAAGCATTACTTCAATTCAGCTTGATACCTTCAACGCATTATTGCAACGTTTGGGGTCCCTTCAGTCCTAGTGACTGACGCCGCATCATCTTTGATGGGAAAGGTTATCAAAATCTTGTGCAATTCATTGGGTATCGATCATAAGGTAATGTCCGTTCATAATCATGGATCTTTGCACGTTGAGCGTCAAATACCATGAATACGGTCAATAGCTGATTTGATCAAGGTCAACCTGACTCAGAGGGTCCGGACTGGGACCATTATTACAGTTCCGCACAGTATGCGTACAACTCTTTTGCATCTCCTCATTTGGGTGGTTACAGCCCTTACTATTTGGGCTTCCTCAGAGAGCCTTTAAGCTCAGGATATCTGAGGTCTTGATTTCAAACCGGTTTTTGGTCTTTCTCAATCTCACGCTGAGTATCTAGCTGATCTCAAGACACGCTTCCAGCACGTATCGAAAACTGCTGCAGTTGACATGCAGCAGTTTCACCAGGATAGACAGAATCAGAAGATTGCTCATAAATTGACAAAATGTCCAGTACATGAACAGGGTCGACTGGTTTATTTGCAGGGTTTATTTACAGGTTTATTTACAGGTATTTACTGGTTCATTTACAGGGTCGACTGGTTTATTTGCATAAACCAACTAGTTCCGTGGCGAACGTAGATGCTAGAAAGTTCAAAATGATATGGTGTGGACCATTTGTCTTTCATACAGTTTTAGATAGGACACACTATCTACTGTCTGATTTGAAAGGACAATTATTGCAGGATGTGTTCAACTTTGATCGGTTGAAACCTGCTTTCATTCTAGTAAGGAGAAGAATATCACTCATTTAGAAAAGCTGAAAGCAGCATTGCAGAAACAAAGTGAAACGACTACTGCAAACTGCATTAGAGTACAATGCTTCACATGTGTAGAAAGTGCTGTAGTGACTTGCGCAGTGACTGACTGTCGAGGCAGCAGAGTGATAACTCAGGTACTCAATGAAAGCGAATTTCAAAATATCATGGTACGACACCTTTAGTCCTTGAGTATCAATAAATTTGATATCTACAGTGATATTCAGAGCACAAAACACAAAAAAAGAAACGTACTGATGTAAAAACAAATACGGTTGATATGGCAACTGTAAAAAGGTTACCATGGCAACCCAAATATCACAAATGGGTAAAAGTGAATGTATTTAGCATATGTAGACAACATATAAATTCTTTTTTGGTAAAATAATGATTTTTTAAAATTGTCACTTCTCAAAAATGGTCATTTCAGGAAAATGCATTTTTCTCAAAAATTTCCCAACAGATTTTTTTCTTTTTTTCATAAAATCATAATTCATACCCTTAAGTAAGATGTAGCACAGGTCTCATGGTCTTAACATTTTTTTTCACTTTACCCTTTTTAAGGCCCACTGTGATAGGTCAGAATCTGGTGATGGTAGAGACCTAAAACCTTCACCTACACCTAGGTTATCAAGGATGAGCTTTCAGATTACGCAATGACCTTGAAGGTCAGAGGTCAAGGTCAAGGTCAAACAGTTCTTAAGCGCTAATCTCCTCGGAATTTCAGGAAAAAACGAATTAGAAGCCTGAATTTACCATCACCGATAGGTTTAATCAGGGATCCTGTCCCAGTTATGCAATACTTCTCAAGGTCAGAGGTNTAAACGTGCATGATAGGCCTATTAAATCGTTACTTCCCGGTTTTATTCCTAGGAAGGATAAGCGAGGTGAGAATGTCGTTGGGATTCCCTCTGGTCCGCATGTGTATGTGTTGAAGGATCCGGGTGAAGGATTAGGCTGAGTTGGATCAGCTAGAAGTTGCTGTGGTCTTGTGGCCTTGGTCTCTGGCTAGCGGCCACGAGGTTCCCGTTTCGAATCCCACTGTTCACCTCTCGGAATAAGTCCCAGCTCGGACAAACATGTTTGGAACTCTTGCTGTTTGTTTCCTGACCAGTAAACGGCCAGTTCTGGAACTTGTTCTGAGAGGTGTGGTAGCGTGAGACTCTTGGCAGTCGTAGCTGCAAGGCCAAATTATCAGCTACGAGACCCGACCGTCGTTTCCCCAGTACAGAGCATTTCTTGCGGCCCCGACGGGCGTATATGCGTGCAGAATGTGACCGTGATGTAAAATTTTCTGCACCGTAACAACAACAAGAGTGCGCACTGCAAAGGCCCAAAATGATAATCGGAACGGCCAGTTTAATTTTTTTGACGGGGTCCATTGTCCCCATATTCTCCTTTTACAGTTCATGTTAACAGCTGCTGTCTGATGAAAAATATTTTTCAGCTGTCTAGGGGCCTAAATTTTTTTCATCATTTCGGCTCAAGAATGCAAGGTTTTGTTCACCATTTTCTGACAGTCACGCGGGGTCGATATTGATAAGAAATCGACAAGAACAAATAAAACTATAAAAAATTGATAGAAAAAGTAGCTGTTGTGACGGGATTCGAACCCGTGGTCTTCAGTTTGAGAGCCAAGCACGCCAACCACAAGGCTGCTGGGAGAATCATTAGAGTTTGGTGACTGAGAACTTAGACCTACGTCGCGTAGGCCTAAATCTCGTCGGCTCCCCAAGAATTTTCATAAAGCATGGCGCACACAAGCGATTTTTCTAGGCGACTAGCCTTGCGACTACAGGAGCGACTGAACATGTTTTTAGTCAGTTAGCGACGCGCGTGGGCCTAGCGACGGTGGTGGTAGGGTCGCCATGCCCAAGCTTCGCCGCGGCCTGCGGCCTAGCGACGGTGGTGGTAGGGTCGCCATGCCCAAACTTCGCCGCGGCCTGCGGCCTGGCGACGCGCGTCGGCCTAGCGACGGTGGTGGTAGGGTCGCCATGCCCAAGCTTCGCCGCGGCCTGAATTTAATTCTCTTTCATTTGCACCTAATTTCAGCTCAATCGGACCGAGAATTACCGAGTTATCAGCAAACGGAAGTGGTGGTGTCGGGCACCAAACAGATAACGGCGCCTTGGCCGTCAAGGAGGTAAGCCTAGCGCACATTTGCAGCAAAACTCAATGGTTAGGAGTGTTTTTTAAAGTCGACTGACCCAACGATGTCGACCCCTCGTTCAGCCAAGTCTGTCGATTTTAACAAACACCCTTAACGCATTCGGCCATTTTTACGAAGCGCAATTATGTGATACGCCACCTTAAATAATTATACGCCACCTTAAATTGATTTATACGCCGCCTTAAATCGAATAAAACGTAGTCTTAAATAATTACACGCCACCTTATCGAATTAAACGTGGCGTTCAGGTGAATTTTGATACTAATGGAATGCCCATACTTTTGGCCTGTCTGCTTCATTGAATGATACCGGAAAATCATGGCAAATGGCCTCATAGTCAGCTCATTAAACTCCAATAACGTCAATAATATCGAGGTTTCGCATACGCCCGGTTAGGCCCTACGGCGACGTTTATCTATTGTGTGGGTACACCCAAACAATAGATAAACGTCGTCGTATGGCCTAACCGGGTGCTTGCGAAACCTCCCTAATATCGTCCACTATTACGATTAATTGAAAATACATAGGTCGAACTATTAACGGCTTGCTCTTTATGTTGAGTCTGTTGTAGCGTTGTTGACCTACAACAGGACGACCGTATTAATTCGTACAAACTCAACGTATTCTGAAAACCACCGTGGATCTTCAGAAAAAGAACGAATATCGCTGTTCATCCGTATTCTTCGTATTGTGTTCTTCCACACTGGAATACCTCCAACTCCCCGGGCTCCAACTGCGGCTTGCATTCATTCAGACCCGCGAATCGCATGACACCTGCTGCACCTGGACGTGTATCGTTAAAATAGGATCTCAGAGTGGTTCCTGTGACTATGACTTATGAATGTTTCACGCACTTCCATATTTAACTGAGAAGTGTCTAGGTCCTCTTTAGTCCAAGAACATGGCGTTCAAACACATGTTTTCGTCTCTTCATCGCAGATGGCTGTTCGAATGGATCAACGTTCATGGATATCCACTGAAGATGGTACCATTCCGCGAATGGGTTACAAGGTGAGGCAAAGAATACACTCACAGGCTTACTACTCCGAACATTGAAGCGCTCGCCCCCTACTTGCGCTCCGTAAGATCTCAACCTCGACCAAGGTACTGCAACCTTGGTTTACTCGCCGTTCGAGATGAGACTGGGTCAATGAGATTTCAGTTTCACAACGGGTGACGTTCCATCTGTATTTCTAGGGTACGGGAATCCAAACTCGGTTTCATAGCAGATGGCTTCATCAACGACTTCACCAGGTAAGAGGAAATAGCCTCCAAGCTACACCCTTGATAGTCTACGCTGTAAGGGTAAAAATTCGTCCGATTTCCGCAAATTGGTAGACCATGTGCACGTGACGTTACCATTGACGTCATAATGAGGACCGCGCTGAACTAACACCACACGGCGTCGCTGCGAGCGTTGTGACCGAAATTTCTTCTTTTTTACGTTATTTCAATTTACTTTTGGCATGAAAATAACCCGTTTGTTTTGGTAGCCCGACAGAAAAATTTACATCATCTTGTAGTAGATGAAAATTTCTCTAACTTCATTTGCTTTTTCCCTTAAAACGACGAAATGTGATACCGATAAACGCATACGTTTTGTCTCATTATTCCTGTAGAAAATGTACAGGCCATTTTCTCATGACGCAACGTCAACACCTAAAATTACGTCAATGACGTCGCTCAGGTCACATCGCTCGCAGCGCCGACCTGTCGGATATCGCCCTCCTCATTCGCACGTCAGCCATTTTGGACGGCATCGGACGCTACGAATGCGTTGGACGTGCCGTCCATCTTGAAATCCAATATGGCGGTCATGTAACCTGGGTATGGCCACTTGAATTACGCTTCTATGGTGGCTAGATCAAAAGTTATGGACAAAAAATGATCCCAGGTTGATCCCTGGCGGCAAAATTGAAAATCAAGATGGCGCCCACCAGGGGGCGTTTTTCACGTGTCACCCATCCTGAAATTAATAACCATCAAAAACTCTACACATGTGCCACATTTCGTGGCTTTATACCGATTTGCGGAATTTGTACCCTCACAGCCGACCATTCACTTGGTCCTATCGTGCTCTTCTTTGTCCATAAAAGTGACTGCCGTGTCATTCAAACGCTCTTTCTCTCTCGTATACAGAGACGAGTCATTCTTCGCGAGACTTTCCACTCGCCGGAATCACCACCTGCAATCAGCACTCCGGGAGCTTGACCTAGCCTACCCCCAGATCGCCCCAACACTCCTGAGTGTCTACTTCAGCAACAACCTGAGCTCACGAGGAATCATTCAAACTCCTCAACCGAGGCGGACATTCGCAACTGCCAGGAGTGGTAATGACCGACCACAGACCTCCTCTAAATGACCCGTCTAGTAGCCTACGCAGCGGCAAAATGGTCGTCTGGGCTTGTTGCCATCCTATAGGCTACAAAGAAAACTTTCTTACCATTCCCAGGATCATAAATTGCCACTTGAGAGCAGGCCCACCAAATAGGACGTACCTTCGTCTTAAAATAGGCCTAACGTGTAATACTCACACTAGCCCATGACAACCATGCTTGCATACATTACACTCCTTGCGCAGTGTCTTCTCACTCATACCTGTCGTTCATAGACACTGCTTACAATGGCCAGATTCCCGCCGATTTACCACTAGAGGGCGTTTAGCGTAACTAACGGAATACATGAAACATTTTCTGATTGGTTCACTGTCAGCGTCCATGACAACCGTGGCTGACTGGTCACTCGTCGTAATGCATTTTATATGGGACTGTTGCATTACGACGCAGCACGACTAGTCTACAACAGCAATGGATGCCCCTCCCCCCGTGTCCAGCATGCAGTGCCACTTTGCACTTTTCAGTGTTTAGTTCGTGCCTTTATTGTTTTGAAACATCGCTAAAGAAGTGGATAACGGCTCTCTATATGAGATTATTATGTTTGTACATGTATATTGATTGATCTTGTAAACAGGCCGAAGCACCGAGCAACGCCGGCGCTGTTTGGCCGCTGACTAGTGCTGCCATCATGCGGTAAATCGGCGGGAATCTGGCCATTGTAAGCAGTGTCTATGAACGACAGGTATGAGTGAGAAGACACTGCGCGAGGAGTGTAGCATACATGAGAAAAGTACAGGACGTAAAAATCTGTGCTGTGCGCCCGGCCTGACCACAAATTTTTTGCGGCTATAGCTACCCATATCTGTGGCGCTCTGACACTGACCTTGGCCGCTGCCCTGATCACAGCAGTGATTGATATTCAAATTGATCAGCGCTCACTGTGTAGATTCGTCGCGGGCACAATGTCTGCTGAAAAAGGTAAGATTTTCGCGTGTGTTTTTGGACGGGGTCAGGCGTCGCCGATTGGCGCGAAGCCCACAATGGTCAGTTTTGGCGGGAAGTCCAATCGCCACGTGTGAGACGTATGGAACGTACCGGTAGTTTGTGACAAAGGTCAGAAATGTTGGTTTCGTCTTTGTCGTTCTCATGTTAGCCACTGCGTGACGCTACTGTATTTATCACGCCAGTAACGTTATTTCTATCTTTTTAGCTCCCCTAACTGGCAAAGTAGCCATTGTGACTGGCTCTTCTAGTGGTATTGGGGCCGCGATTGCTACAGGTCTCGCTCAAGCTGGCAGCAAGGTGGCGCTGGCGGCGCGGAGGCTTGAAATGTTGGAGAAGACCAAGCAGACGATACAAGAAAATGGCGGCGTGGCGATTGCAGTGAAGGCAGACGTCACAAACAGGGCAGACGTACGTACATATCTTCAATGAAAATAAGTCACTACCTAACTTAAAAATTTTCGCCGAGAAATGGAAAAAAATGGTGCTGTCATCCAAGTCCTATGCAACCCTTCTTCTTCGTTACAGATGAAAGAACTTGTCCGTCATGCCGAGACAAGCCTAGGCCCTGTTGACATCCTAGTCAACAATGCTGGGTTGATGTACTACACGATGATGAAGAACCTTCGAGAAGATGAGTGGGAGAGACAAGTCGACGTCAACTGCAAGGTAGGCAAACTGGTTATGCAGCGTCCACTGTAAGGTAGGCAAACTGGTTACGTCGACGTCAACTGCAAAGCAGGCCTAGGCAAACCGGTTACGTCGACGTCAACTGCAAAGTAGGCAAACTGTTTACGTCGACGTTAACTGTAAGGTAGGCAAAGTGATTACGTCGACGTCAACTGCAAGGTAGGCAAAGTGGTTACGTCGACGTCAAATGTAAGAACGAAACCTGTTCTGTCGATGTCACGGTTTGTGTGATGAGCATGTCGTGATGGTGCGGGCTGGTATGCCAAGTTCTTGCACATGGAGGCTACGTTGCGGCCGTTGCGGGGTAGGCCTACTTCGTTTCAACAGTACATGTTGAGGTTTTCTCTTCCAGGGAGTCCTGAACGGTGTAGGTGCGGTTCTCCAGGGCATGCTGGACAGAGGATCGGGACACATTGTGAATATTTCGTCAGATGCTGGAAGAAAGGTGAGCCACCGGTGACCGCCGGGTTTGACGGCGACCGATGTTCCTATGACATTCCTAAAAAGCATTGCAAAGATACGGTCATTCGATTTCTTCTGCCAGGTGGTGTCAAGATGACATCCTACAATACCCTTTCCAATTTCAGCCCTTCCCGGGCCTCGCAGCCTACACAGGAACGAAATTCTTCATCGAAGGGATGTCCCAGGCAATGAGGATGGAGCTTAAAGATACTGGCGTCCGGGTAACTTGCATACAGCCGGGAGATGTCACCACTGAGCTCTTGTCGCATTCTTCAGATCAGGAGGTAGGCTACCAGGTTTGTTTTGCCTCATCAAGTAGGCCTACTCTGGTTCACCATCAACAAGTCTTGTCTTTCTCATGTTTGCGTTTCGTTCCAGGCAGTTGAGAGTTGCAGCGACACCTCGGGGGAGAAGAAGTTGGACCCAGAGGACATCGCCAACGCTGTTGTATACGCCTGTTCGCAGCCTCCTCACGTGGCAGTCAATGAGATCTTAGTTGAACCGCGGCATGCACCAGCATAAGACAGGGGCGTGGTTAGATTGGTTTCTGTCTTTGCTACTCTACTCTCGCGGCGCCCTTCTGGAGTGGAGAGGAGCGCCGCGGGAGTACACTCCTCTCGCAGTGTTCTGTTTCGCTCCGTACCTACGCTTCACAAACCACTGCTTCGAATGGCCGGTATTCTGCCGATTTACCGCCAGATGGCACCACTACTGGTCCCGCTGCTGCGCTGGAGAAAGTGTTTTAGGATTTTAGTCAGTTGCAGCCTGATGGCGGGCGCTGATTGGTTGGACAGTAGTGGTGCCATCTGGCGGTAATCGGCAGAATACCGACCATTCGAAGCAGTGGTTTGTGAAGCGTAGGTACGGAGCGAAACAAAACACTGCGAGAGGAGTGTACGCGGGAGTGGAGAGGCAAAAGCCTAGTTCATACTTCGACGCAACACCATCGGCGTCCGACGCACAATCAAAATGGACGCCGAATTCGCGGAATTGATTCATAGACCAGCGACTACTTTAGCGACGGCTACCCGTCATGAACAACTGACTCAAGTAATTACAACCTCGCGACCAAATTGCACGGCTGGGTCGGCGTCGAACGCGAGATCACGCGTCGGTCGCCGACGATGGTTGTGCGTCGAAGTATGAATTAGGCTAAAGACGGCAACCAGTCCAGCGCGTGGTTGACATTCCCGCCAGAGAAATCAGATTATATAATGGTGCTTTTATTGTCATGTGAGACAACAAAAACTCATGAGACATTACAAATAACTATAGGAACTTATAGAAGGGCCTTTTTACGTGTGCTAGTTACTAAATTTGAGATTACACAGCTGTTTGAGATATGGTTCTGATATCAGGGGCCTGATTCACGAAGCCCTCTTAGCTTAAGTATGATCTGAGCACTGCCCGTATCTATTGTTCGTCGACTTGCTGACAATAATATATACGGGCAGTGCTAAGATCACACTTAAGCTAAAAGGGCTTTGTGAATCAGGCCCCTGAATCCGATTCTCCGATTCTGACGTTCGTCAATGAGACGCCCTCTTCAGTGGACCTTCTCCGCCTCCATGGGAAAATCGTTCTGTAGACAGTTAAGTTGAAATATCTTCAGCCGTGCTTCCGTTGAGTACCCGTAAATAGCATATCACAAGATTCAACACGAACTACAGTTGGCCTATCTAAATAAACCACGGCACGCCTTAATTTACGTCACCAACTCATTTCGTTCATGTCGTCTGCTAGTGCTGCTTGGCCTATCAATGCTGCAAGGTGCTGACGTCATCGATGAGCGCTTGTTTCCTGAGAGTGACCCCATCACTTGGGCCGATATTTAATGTGCACGTAGGATGTTATTTGCTATCTAGGACATGATGGAAGTCACTGAAGTAACTCAACATTTACATCTCGAGTCGTGACATAAGATAATTCATACCGGTATCATTTTCCCGTCGACTTCTCTGTCGTTGACATTATAAATTCACAAGCTCTTGAATCCATTCTGTGCATCTCATTCGTTCTCTATACACCGTTTTTGGACCTACTTGGCAACTAGGGCCTCTTTGCCGGATTTCATCATCATGATTATGATTGCTGGTGCTGGATAATCCATCTCCTTTTTTTCTATATGGACATGGATGTGGTTGGATTAGGATTCAATGGAGGGTAGACGTACAGGACTATGAGGGCATCGCGATCATCCAGAGAGACCAAGGGCAATTGACAGTTTCTTTCTTAAGTTCCTGGACTCGTGCGTCTTGTCAGCATCATCCATAAACTTACATGCAATTGACACTGCTGTAGAAATGTACGTGCTTAGAAGAGACGAACCCAGCGTTAGTGAACTTCCTTTTGGCGAGCATGATCCAAAATTGATTCCATTTCCTGGTGTTAGCGCCATGTTGAAGTGATTTTCTGCAGTTGTACTAAGTGCTGTACTTCCTTACTTTCGATTGTGGTCGAGCAGACATGACACACATGACGCTATTGGATTGGTTTGCTGCCGTCTACCTGATAGCGGTGAAGACCATCCAAAACCAAGGTAATTTGTAATGTGAATTCTGTCAAGTAGGCCTATGTGACAACGTAGCCGGTGTAACATCTGCCAGTGTTGCCGTATGACAGTGTTTCCCCTTATTGTTTGGGAAACTCTGGCGAACAGATCGGGCCGGTTTCTCTGTGTGTCCGTCGCAGCTACGTCAGGTAGTAGGGGAACACTCGCAGATGGGGAACATTTAAAAACGTTACACCGGTAAAGGATATACGTAGAGCATGTATAGGGCCTATACCCCAATCTGACCGGTCATTTCTTTCATTCACAGTGGCAGCATAGAAAATGTGTAGAAAGACATGTTGATCAGTGCCTCCCCATTGTCACGTCACGGCTTTATTCCGTCAAGCTTTT